>JXSR01S001412.1:37093-75001 GCA_000969725.1 Ophiothrix spiculata
ATGGGAAAGTTATATCCAGGTTAGTTGTCATGAAAGTCGGAAAATGGTCAGTTAAGTCAGTTACAACAATTGAGGTCTTTATAATATTATCATCATTAGTTAAGATATTATCAATTATTGTCGCTGTAGTCTCTGTTATTCTTGTAAACAAATCAAAAAATGCATGAAGATCATCAGCCAAAAGAAATGTGTGGAATTCAATTTTCATCCTCTTTTCAATGAACGATTTAAAAACTTTTCTAATATTAAGAGATTGACCATTTGTGGTCCATTTCCTGGTGCTCCATACAGTATGGCGGTCAATACTAAGAACAAAATTGATAAGCTTGGTGTGAGACTTAGACTTGTTATCAGTAAAACCAAAAAGGACATAGAGTTGAAATTTGGCATACTCAATGGACTTGTTTAGAATTGTTTGGCACAAATCATGAACAAGGAGCAGTAAATCCTGAATAATGTCACATTCAAGAAAAAGATGAAAGCTAGTTTCCACACAGTTATGGCATAGGGAATTAGGGTTGTCAGTAATTTTGAATGTATGTAACTTATCATTAGTATAGAGCACATTATAAACCAAATAAAAATCGATGTTGGCCATGAAATTTTGTTTCAACCCACCATAACAAGTTCTAAAAGGAATAGCCAAGTTAAAATCCCCAAATTGTTCTCTCCAAAATTCCAGTCCAGACGGAATGTTGTTTTATGAATCTCTGCTACGCAAAAGTTTGTTAAAGAATTTAGTATCAGTATTACAAATATCAATGGGGTCTTCGTTTTCAGAAACTTGAATATAGATACATGTTTTGCCATTGTGATCTGCCAGGGAGTTTTTTTTATTATTAAAAGGACAACCACAACCCGGTTGCCCGTATCTTACTGATTACATGGCATCAAGCAAAACTACAATGTAACAACAATTCATACTCAGTAAAAGTATTACAAACATAAGTTCAAACAAATAAAAAATAGAATGAATCCTCTGATTCTCAACAAGAAAAAGTGGAGCAGGAATTGGATCACACTTGAACATTGAACAAATGACAATCAAGAAAATGGATTAAAGTGTCTCAAATTGTGGACATGCCATAGAGCGAGGTGTAGTATCATTGAGTTTAATATAGGGTATATATTTTCTGTGGTGTTTAATCTTAACGATGGCATTATGATATCCTACCAACATGTTGAACCAATATTAGACCAATTTAGGTTGCCAATGTGATGCAAATAACAAAATCCCCATAGAATGCAAAGATTAGCCCAATATTGCTTAGTAAGATAATGCCAATACCAAGATTGGCAATTGAAAACCGATATTGGTGTTATATGGGTAATTGATCCGGAAATCGGATCAAAGTTGATCAAGGTAAACTTGATCCGTTTGTTGATATCTATCAGGAAACGGATCAAAACGATCCAACAATTGATCAAAAATGATCCTTAAAAGGATCAAAATAAAGTGATCCGGAAAACTACTCATATATTTGATCTTGGCGTTCTAAGAGTGTATGTCAAGTTATTTATGCGCGGTATAAACAGAAAAAATCTCAAGTTGCGTTGTAATGTTTAAAAATAGTGTTTTATGGTTTTTATGATAACTTCACACACATCTTGTTAAAAACCAAAAAACGTGTAGTGAAACAATTAACATTTATCCCTTTCGTTTGTTATCATTCTTGAAAAAGATGCAATAAGTTTGTTATCATTCTTGAAAAAGATGCAATAAGATAGCAGCTTCTGCACTTTATTGACTTTTATTAACCCTCGTCTTCCTAAGGGGGGTAGTTATCAACCCCTCTAACAGATGATCGCCAATTGCACCAAAACGCAAAACAAAGCGACCCTGAGCATTTGGGTAATTGTTTTTACATCCTTTGCTTAAGGTGGGGTTATGGTAGGCCGTCAATGTCGGCGGGGGTGGTTGCCTCCTCGAAAAATTTAAAATCGCCATTTTGAAATATATCTGCATTCTATTAACTTGAAACTTACAGGACATGTTAGAATTGTTGATTCCTTTATTTATTAGCAAAAAACTCGACGAAAATCGGAGATTTAGAACTTTTGAGGCGATTTTTTGAAAAAGCGGCAATTTTTGCCATAAGTAGATTTGTTCGATTCGGAAATGATCATAGGTCATGAATTGGTCATGCACATATAGGGGAGATGTAACATAAACACTCATTCTTCGTAGTTAAATGTAATTTTATTCAAGAAGTTAAATACTTACTGCAACAAATTTGATATGGTTATCTGGAAAATTTAATTGTCTTTCAAATGCAAAAATTTTCAAGACAATTGACCAAATATTATGAGATCTATGGCTCAAAATGTGAGCCAAGTCAACGGGGGAGGCGTTGGAGGAAAAGACGGTTGACTTGTACACAAAATTGTGAAAAATTACCAATCTTTCGAAAGCCGTCATGCCAAAAGTTGAAATCCTACAAGAATCATTTTTCACACACGTTTTAATGAAAGACAAATATACTATCCATGCCCAAAAAATAATGGTTAGTGATGTATTAATTATAGTTTGGTGAGGATAAACTTTGTCATTTTCAGGGTATTTCCACTACTACTAGTTTCAACAATGTTCAAAGGTCAACGTTTTCATGACAAGTTTCGTACGTTGTGAAAACGTGGATGAATAACAGTAATGACTTGTTGTAAATGCATAATACCATAATTGCACGGATTAACAGTAAGAAATAAACCAAAGTCTATCGGATTAGGTTAACTATGGAGATCACGCATGTTTGATCACCCTGTATACCAAAAATGCAGTAAAATGGCCATAGTAAGCAGAAATTTGAATGTAACTTGTCTCAAGCATAATTTGTCAACTATTGCTAAGACATAAAAAGAACTCATCAAATAGCCCATGGAGACATACAACCCTTTTGAAATGTATATGATTTTAACCACCCTGTATATTTCACCGTATGGATATTAAGTGAAATGTTCTATTTTCTTAATAAGAGCCCTGTGTTTTATCAATATAAATCCATACCTCTTCTGTATTATGTTGATGGCTGTGTAGAATAAAATAGGTCTATGAAGAGAGTAAATTAACACATTTTTTAGTAACACCCTGTATAATTGTCACACACCCTGTATTAAGTCAGTGTTTGTATATTTGGTATCCTTGTAGTATAAGCATTTAAATAAATTATACTTTTATGGTGTTAAAATGTCCATATTTAATCTTGTGTTGAGAAATATTCAGATTGGTAATGGTTTCTCATTTAGCGGTATGTTACTCTTTTTCACCCCCCCCCCCCCCCCCCCCCCCCCCCCCCCCCCCCCCCTCTCTCTCTCTCTCTCTCTCTCTCTCTCTCTCTCTCTCTCTCTCTCTCTGGAAGACGTGTTACAAAAAAAGGCTCAGGAAGACGACGGTTAAAATATTACCACAGCATGCGTTTTCACCACAGCACAAATAAATTTACGTCATAATTTTACGGTCACATATGAATGGATTTCTTTTGTACATTGCCATTTTGTGCGCACTTTGGTACTTACTGTATATTTTATAATCGGGCAATATGAAGGAATTGGTTTCTCCCACACGATTGCGATTTCATGGTGGTTTTGATCCTCAGACATTGATAAGCCACTTGGTGCCAAAGGGACTGCAAGGGTGAAACATAAGCGAACCAGAAAAAAGTGACAGAATGATAGAAAAAAGATAAATGTTCATTAATTATTAACACTTAAAAGTGGTCAAGGTGGGTCCTTTCTATGTAATTGTCAAACTTTACCATACCTTTCACCTGGTGGCAATAAAAATCAAATTGACCCACCCCTTCCCATTGACCACTAATGGACATGTGGATGACCTTGACACTCAAGTGCTCATTAAAATTGGCACCTGTTTCGCCGAAACCTCATGTTTTACATTTCACTTTACAATCTCAATTTTTTGCGGATGGTGCAGTGAATGTTTCCGTGCTTCATAATGAAAGACTAATCCGCGTCAGAGTTAATAGTTTGAATTTGAAGGCAATGGAAATTATGTCATGATTTAAAATTCGGACTTTTCTGAACAGTCGATGTTACGTAGCCTTTAAAATGGCGAGAACAATACGTTAAAATGATTAACACTTTCGCGACTTTTGGTCAAAAAGCTACAAATTTTGGTAGTATAAATCGCATCAGTTTGTACTTAAGTACGTGTTATGGAACTACAAATGAAAATTTAGACTTTATTATATAATGCTAGCAACAGCAGTATTTTCGTTAAAAGGGCTTGATTGTAATGTTTATTGTAAATATTTCTTATTTGACGTTGCTGCTGCTAACATTGAAAGCCTGAATTATTAGTTTTTTATTCCTTAATAAGTAGTTTTGCAACAATCTCGCAATTTCTGAACCAATTGGATAATCAAGCGTACGTTTTTGAGGCGTCAACTCTTTTCGAAAAAGTGCTGATGTCATTTCAAAAATGCTTGTAAACGAAATCAATATTCTAGGTTTTTTGTAAATTAATAATTCGATAATGAAAAGGACCGTAGCCTTTAGTTCAAAACGTTCAATGTTATGCGTAAAGTGCTTCAGGTTAGATACAAAACTCTCTTTATTTTGTGTCTATCAGCAGCATGCGATACTTCAATTATCACGAAAAAAAGCAAACCGTAACAAGAACATGGTGTTAGAAATGAAGACAATAGGTAAGGGCTCTGTCACACATCACGAAACGTACGAATAACGAACTAATAACGTATACTGGTTTGGTCATTGAAATACATATAATCGATTTACCAAACCAGTGTACGTTATTCGCACGGTACGGTGATGTGTGACCCGGCCTTTAGGCAGGTTTTGTACATCTGTCAAAGTGACCAAGTATTAAATGGGATATTTTAATTTCATCCCTAGACTATCATTATCAAAACGTGCCTATGAAATTTCGAGTTTTATTTGTCTCTTGGTGAAATTGTGTGTGCCAAAAATAATTGCAATCCTCAACTTCAGAAGGATTTTGACAGCCTGGGAAAAAATTGACCTTGTTTTCAGGATGTATGCGGCCCATTTTTGAATATGTCAATCCCTTGTGGCACAGTAGCATTACTAAACATCAAACTGACCAATTTTAACTTTTTCAGAAGGAACCCAGTACGAATCCTTTGAAGAAACTTGAACTCTGTTCTCTGGTCGAAAGACGTGAACAGCTTCTGTATGGGTTTGGCCAAAGTATCCTTAAATCTGACCGCCATAGGGCTATGCTGCGTACTTCCAAACATGCTAGGCATGGTCGTAATCTTAGGACTTGATCCACCCAGATGCAGAACCACAGGGTACAGTAAATTCCCAGTATTTTATTGATTAATGATTTCCCTGTGGTTTTTCATGGCGTTTGTACGATATAAGCTTTTGTCTCTATTTAATTTCATGAAATGTTTTTTTATGTTTTGTGTATTGTAAGCTAATTGTTTCAGTCTCTTGACCAATTCCTATAACATAGATAAATAAATTAGATAGGGATAGTTTTTAATATACATCAACAACTATACAATCGATCATTGTATTCAACTCAATGAATCACTGCGGGTAAAAATTGTCATGGATTTTTTTTTTGGAGGGAGGGGGGGGGCAGGAAGGTATGTCAAATGGTTCAAAATACTAAAGCGTACATGATTCAGCAGAGAAATAATGAAAGTTTAGTTTAAGCTTCACAGCATGTTAATTTTTTTCAAGATCATCATATCTTAAATATCTGAAAAAATATTTAATATATACAAAATCCCTTCATACCATCGTTTTCTGTCGTGCCGTTGCCTGTGCCTGCTTCTCCAGCTCCAACCGAATTGACTGCTTTGATCTCTAGGTAATACTTGGTACATGGGTTAAGCTCTTCGATTGTTACTGTTGGGCCCTCGGTGTAACCATTTTTGTAATTAATACACTCATCAGGAATGAGTATAATTATACACTCATCAGGAATGAGTGTATAATTATAGCCAATAATATCTCCATTTCGTTTCCCGCAGTCGGGTTCTTCCCATGAAAACTTGATGGAGTCTTTCTCAGGAGCTGATGTTATCTCTGTTGGTATACCACTCGGCGCTTCAAAGAACAATAAGAAGTCAACGTTGATTTATTCCTAGTTATATATTTGATTAGATATGATTACAAGTAAGTAGCATTATATAAAAATTTACGTAGCGACATGCAACACCGATAGAGTCTATAAATTTTATAATGAATGTTGATAACTATTTTACTGTTCATCTACCTATGAATTTGTTATATTCAAGTTTTAAAAGTGGGGAGCATGGCCGAGCACGGGTCTAGTAATACAGAGGTTGTGGGTTCGAGCCCCAGGCCGGGCAGTTTGGGCAAGAAACTTTACTTGCTCCGTGGTTCAGAAGTAAAGCCGTTGTTCCTCTGTACGAATAGACCCTTTCATGGAGAATGCATTTCATTGAAGTATGTGTATAATTCAGTTGATTGATTGATTGATTGATTGATTGATTGATTGATTGATTGATTGATTGATTGATTGATTGATTGATTGATTGATTGAATGTGTATATCCGGGGAATAAATGTCGACATTATACACTCTTAGAAGGCCGGGATCAAATATACGAGTAGTTTTCGGGATCATTTTAATTTGATCCTTTAAGGATCACTTTTAGTCCTTTTGCGGATCAATATATACAAATGGATCAAATTCACATGGATCATTTTTGATCCTTTTTTAGGATCATTTTATTTTTATCCTTTTTGATTACAATATCAAAGTTTTGATCCGTATTTCTGGTTTACTTTGATACGGAAAGGATGAGCTCATATTTGATACCGCGTTTGGATCCAACGTATCTTTTGTTTCATATTTGAGTACAACCCAATATCCACTACACAGCGGGGAATGTATACAATGGTGTAACATATATAAATACGTTGATATCATCACACAGTCCGGCGTGGTCGAGTGGTTAGAGCGAAGGTCTCGTAATTACCAGCAGGTATGAGTGCGGCGTGGGTTCAAACCCTGCTAGCGTCACTTCAGTGTGATGTTTTTTGCAGGTCTTTTTTATAAGAAATATTTGATCCTTTTTCGGATCAAAAATGTTGATCCTTTTTTTGAGATCACTTTGATCCTTAAAGGGTAAGCTCATATTTGATACCTAAAAAGGATCAAAATTGATCCTTTTTGTCTCATATTTGATACTTTCTTTCTAAGAGTGTACCCTAATGCAGTGCAACATTTAGACTCTTTTGGGTAAACTATCGGGTGGCGCTCTGAATTACGAATACCGAGAATTGCTTGTAGTCTGTTTGTTGTTGTTGTCCGTGGCAGGGATTTAAATTGCTCTACGACATAAAGTTTAGATGGCACTTAAAACGTGCTCAGACGAAAGAGCGGAAATTTGAGTTAAATGCATACGGAATTCTTTATATACCAACATTTTAATGATGTATGATATGCTATTTTTTTTAATTTTCAAATGTGTGGCTTTCCAATATGCGGAAGTCTTTAAATGTCGTCAGTTATATATACACAATTGCCAGGAAAGTCAATAAGTTTTTCCCATGAAATTAGTTCCTACGTGAATCTGATATGTTTATCACATTTTTGATTTGTTAAAAAAATATACCAAGCTGGTACTTTTCTTTAACACATCCACTCACCAAAATTTAAGTCCATAATTATGACATGACATTTTGTTTAACAGAATTTTAAAAAAATCAAAATCTTCATAAATGACACACTGTTGCTCACCTCATCACCTCATCTATTCAGAAGATTTTTTTCTATTTTTGTTATTGCTATTGCTGCTTTTGTTGTTTTGTTTCTTATTTCATTTTTTTCTATATAGTTCTTCTTTGTTCTTTTTTTCAGTTTTTTAAGTATGTAGCAACAAAAAACGTTGATTTACCTGATTCGTCAGTTGTAATAGTTATAACTTCTGAAACATCCCCAAACCCCACACCATTAACAGGATACATGCGCACCTGATATGTTGAGTGGGGTTCAAGATTTTTGATGACCACAGGATTCTCCTCATATCCATTCCCTACCCATGTGGGGATGGTAATATCCTCGCATTGATCTCTTTTCATCAAGGCATATTGGACGAAGTAGCTATCAGTTGCGCACCGACTGTCTACTTGCTCATCCCATGTCAATGATACTGAAGTGGACGTAGTTCCTGATGATTTCAGAGATTGAACGGGACCAAGAACTGTAAAAAATAAATAATTGAAGAATTGCCACATATCGAGGTTTTGCACCACAAGACCTTTCTGCATATCAGCAATCTCTGTTACTTAATCGAAGTGATAGTGGAGGGGGTACACTGTAAATGAGGTGTTTAGAAAGTATGGACAAACTGGTGTTTAGGTAGCTAAACATGTTTACGTTTTTACGTTTCCACGAGACCCACGCTTCGGAGTCCCGTGCATTTATTATATAGAATTTTCATGAGGCCACCGGCCCATAGAAATAAATAATAACATATCAAATGGTCCTGGAGGACTTACGTACACAAAAAGCTACATGAATATATTTAGCAAAACTTTTGGATATATGTGGATTATCATTAGAAAGAAGTTTGTTTTACAACCTAAGCATGCCCGACTCTTCCCTAGATTGGTTTGTTAAATTTGGATCTCTGAATCAAAAGTTATTGCACATTTTGTAAAGACCCGAATAATCTCGATGGTCTGAATTGTTAATCTGTAAATATTCACCTCTAAAAACATCACATGATTAGGATAAGCATTCCTTGAACCCATTTCATGACCAATGTACTCAATTTAATGATCTGCTGATATTAAGCAGGTTGTTGCGTCTGGTTTAGTCAACCTGTTGCTTCTTTTTGACGGGCCAGATGAATCATTAACTTACTTGAGTTCTTAAACTTCTTTGTCTTCAGTTTTCTTCCATGGTTTCAGTTAAAGACTTATTATTGGTTGACATCTTACATTATTTTTTTTTCGACCCAGAATTAACAGGTTCAAGGAATATGACAGTATCAGGAAGATCCGCACTTAAATTAAAAATGTTGACCTATATAAGTTAAAAATGAACTTAAAATATCATTTATGTTAGGTACAGGTCAGGTAAGATTAGTTTGGATTGATTGTGCTCTAATTGGTTGCAGAATTCTCTTCATTACAAGGTTACCTTTCTTTAGCTGGAAGTCTCAACTTGCAAATCGGACCAAAGTAGATTTAAAGGGCTTTCTTAAATTCTCCATATTTTTGAACTGGAGTGGTAAAATGAAACGGGACAAAAGGCATGTTGCAGAGTAATTACTCCCCTTTTGAAAAACATATTTTACTATGATTTAATCTTTTGGCAACTATTTTTTAATATTTTTTATTTGCTCGTTGCATTAATATTGGGACAAGCTGTATATCAGATTAAAAGATAATAATTTCACCAAACATTTGGTAGCTCATAAAAAGTATAGACTGACCCATAACATAAATTATCTAAGGGCTTTTAGTATTGCTGTTGCGTCTTTATACAACGGGAAAATATTTCGAAGGGAGTTGCAACAACACCCCTCCCCTCCTCCCTTACCATAGATGACGGTTAAGGATGTAAAACTTAAAGACTTCAAAAAACATAAGAATTGGTAAATTTGTTATTTCCCCTATACCAGTTGCTTTATACTATATATATATGGTCCAGCTAAATACTAAACGAATCAAATCCCTTGACTACATTGTAGTCCTATGTTGGATTTATATACAGATTTGGTCTGTCTTTTGTGGTTGAAAACTAAGCTTAGTTTGAAAAAAAATAAAAAATAAAAACTGAGATAAATTGTTTCATTTAAACATTCATGGCAGACTATTACCCGCCACACTTTTAAAAGATCCTTGCCATATTATGAAATACCTCCTATGTCAGTTTTAACCTCAGAAGGATCTGAATAGTCGCCCTCTCCGGCATCATTGAATGCTTTCACTTTAAACATGTAATTAGTGCATGGAGTCAGTCCTTCGATGTCAGCGATGAGAAGATCCGTGTCGCCTTGAGCAATAGTTGTGTCCTCGGTGTCTCTCAGTTGGTATGTGAACTCATTGGGTCCTCCTCTGTTGCCACATGGCACTCTATTCCATTCAAACGTTAACGATGTATTCGCTATTACAGAGGCAATGATGTTTTCTGGTAGAGCAGTAGGTGCTAGAAATTGTAAGATAAAAATTTAAAGTGAAAAGTAGAATCAATCCAAGAATATTGTGGAAACTACTACCGTATTTACACTGTTTGCGCACAAAACCTTTAACCAGCTATATCTTGAGAACAGTTCATCATTTAAGTCATTTATTTCGGGGTTTATATTTTATATATATAGATCTGAAGACCTCAACAGGAATTGCATTTACCGCATATGGATATATGGAGTGCTAAACATACTGTATACTTTCTTCTGCACATTCAATAACGGAGTTTAAATACATAACTGCACATTTCTGGGAAAAGTTATAACCTAAAATGTTCTTTACGGTTGCACGGTGATAACGAGCATTGAATATTAAACTACAATAGGTACATATCGAAAAGTGCATATGGTGTATGGTCCAGGAAATCGGCAATTTTTATGGTTATTGAAGATCGAATATCAGAGGAAACATGGATTATTTATATTGGATTCATATGGCACATATAAAAACATGAATTTTTGAAGAGTCTTCGTCTTTTGGTATAATATTTAATTTTTTGCTCGTATTAATGCGTGCGCAAACCCTTTTGTCCGCCATTGTACAATCGGTTCAACTTATATGTGCCCCATACCATTCTGGAAGAGGTATTTTCATTCAATGAAGAGCAAGGACATAAGGCAAATTCTAAAATTACAATTTATTACAGTCATGCAATCTGATGCTGATATTGTGGCCAACAGATTATAGTAACAGTTGGGTGTAAAACTTTAGCATAATGTAACAATTTTACACCATGACATACAATCTTTATGTAAATGTCTAAACAATGCCGAACAATACATCGGCCTCAATGTCAATGATAGTACATCAGAAATACCTGTGATTGAGGTTGTGTCAGTCTCTGTAACCGCATTGCTGTTTCCCTCAGTGTTGCCAGCAGAAACGTAAATATCATACGTAGAATACGGATGTAAACCATCGACAGTTATTGCTGTATCTGACGTGTTAGTAAATAAGGTCTTGTCTCCTCCTATAGTACCACATTGATCAAGGTCAATAAGTTGATAGTACACTGAAAATGTCTCTGCACATGGAGGGTCTGGAGGGCTCCAGGTAACATGCAGGCTGTCTGAATTGGAGTTATCCTTAGTGACTTGTAACCCTGTTACCTCTCCGGGTACTGTAATATAAAATGTTATTTCAGATTTAATTTCAACAACATAAATATTATAAAGGTACTAAGTATGAATCACATTCGACTCCCCTAAACGTTTTTTACACTATCTTTGAAAATAATAGACTGATATCAACCTTTTAATGTTTTTGATATCGCGTTTTTTGTGTGTTTGTTTGTTTGTTTGCTGTTGTTGTTGTTTTTTTTTGTTTTTTGCTTTGTTTTGACACAAATAAATAAATAAATAAAACAAATTAATAAGAATGTAATTATGGTATTGCTAAATCATTTGTATTTTTCACTTTTGGAAACATGATTTTTTTCATGTATAACAAACTTAAAAATAGCCTGGGACTGCACAGGATTTAGACCTTGTCTAAGGAAAAACAAAGCATGGTCATTGGCATTTACCATTTCAATATTTTCTAATTCTATTTGACAGGTATATGTGGTTTTGCAGTGGTTAATAAAATGAATATTTTTTGTTTTGCATTTTCAAATATCATCGGAATCATAATTCAAAGCATATCAACGCTTACCTTCATCAAGGGTTGTGGCGGTCAGCTCTGTACTATACACACTTTTTCCTTTATCATTAACAGCACTCACTTTAAATGTATAGCTGGAGCAAGGTAAGAGGTTGTCTTTTCTTACAGAAAGTCCAGTTGATGTTCCAGATGTTGAATGAAATATATATTCATAGGATTTTATCTCTCCTCCTCTGCTGCCACATGGTACTTGGTCCCAAAAAAATTCAATCGATCTTAATTCAGAATGAAACTGAACATTAACAGGCGCTGCAGACGGACCTGTAAATAAAATACAGAAAAGAAATACTGTTATTTTATGGAGTACAAAATTGTGTATATATAATTCGGGTACAAATACTCAAAGAATATTTGTGGGGTGCTCTGCCAAAATGAGAGGAAAATTGCAATGTTCAATTGAAACCGCCAGAATAAGAACATCCCAACTCCAATAGCTCCCTTCTGTTAAGTTATAGTGTAAAATATAAATGTATATAAATCTCTGAAAATGCTTTCAAATCACTAGAAAGCATTTCCATGTCTTTATCCCAATCATAGTGTCACATTTGACCTTGTAGTTGACTTTGTTAGACTTTGTTAGATAATTTTCCTAGCATATAGTTGCAGAGGGGAGCTCATGGAGTTGGGATGTTCTTGTAATGGCTGTTAAATATAGCAACTATGTACTATAACAATTATCTAACACTGTCTAAACAAGTCAACTACAAGGTCAAATGTGACAATATGATTAGGATATTGACATGGAAATGCTATTTTTAGTGATGTGAAAGCATTTTCAGAAATTTTGGCTATCGGTTCAGTCCATCCAAGAATGTTGTTATAGGTTACCCATAATTAGTCACGATCGTGACTAGTTTCATGCCGCACTTCAGCCTCACACTCATTGTATCCAAATGTATTGTACTCAAGCGCTGGTACTAGGCGTAGGATTAGAGACGATTGACCTTTTATCGATATATTGGATTTCGAAACAAAATCAATACGCAATTGACCACAATGTAAAACTGAAAATCCAGCAAAAAGTTGTGATTCCTTCAGATAATGTAAAACAATGTTTGTTAAACCTAAATCCGCTTGAGTTAGATAATCAACTCCATTGTGTAATTTGATATAGATATAGACTCTCTTGTAGGGGACTACTTTATCTTGCTACAGAGTTATACTGACGATACTGGCGAAGTAATGCGCAAGCGCCATTACCCCACAATATGCACTAGCCAATCATTGCTTGACATTGATTTGCCTGTACCTGCGTCTTTGGTCCATGCAAGAAGCTTAAATTTACAGAACATATTAAAACTACCATTTCCTTCATTTATTAGCAAAAAATGTATGAAAATCCGATATCTAGAAGTTTTGTAGCAATTTGTTTGAATTTCTGTCAATTTTCGCCGAAAATCCGATTTCGGCACACATAATATTGAGACTATATGCAATATTTCTTGTGAATTTAAAATTATTCTATATCTTCCCAGTCTGCAATAATTGTTTTCAAAAAAGTTGAAACTGATTTCATCATTGACCCAGAATCATCGTAGACTCAGACCTAGTAAAATGAAAGGTGCCACTGTTTATTGCTTTTATATATAATGTGATTGGGCCGGATGCATAAAAAGCAGTAAATGCTATTTATTTAAAATTTAAGAATGTATGCATAAGGTGTATTAATTACTTCACTTCTACCTTTTACTGATAGTATTTACTCAAGTCAGTGGGTAGGGTGGTAGAACTCCCCCCTCATATAAAAGTCGCCATTTTGAAAAATATCTGCATGCAAAGTACGCTGGTTCCCTCGATATTGGCGCTTCGCTATCGGTTCTGTCCATCAAAGAACGTGGGTATAGGTTACCCATAATTAGTCACGATCGTGACTAGTGTCATGCCGCACTTCAGCCTCACACTCATTGTATCCAAATGTATTTTACTCAAGCGCTGGTACTAGGTGTAGGATAATAGACGATTGACCTTTTATCGATATACCGGATTTCGAAACAAAATCAATACGCCATTGTCCGATAAAGGAGCCCTGTCCGATTGGGTCAGCTTTTTTTCACACTTTCTGAGATTTTGGTACTAAAATGTTTCTCATATTTTTCTCATTGCCCATGTGAAATTTTACGGCTGAAACATATTGCGTTTTGAAGATATAAGTGAAAATTTGTTAAAATTATTAATATTATGGTAACCATAATATTATTTACATAGTAAAGTATAGGCAAAATGAAAAATTGCTCATAAAATCAAAACGGTTGTTCCAATTTGACTGAAATTTGAAATTGAAGCATATTAAGTGATGATCTTTCATATGACAGTGAAAACTAAAATTTTAAAAAATCGGAGCATGTACCTTTAATAAGTGTATTATATCAATCTATATGTTACCCTGTATAATTAGATTAGTATGAGGATAAATTTTTGTATACTATAGAACTTGTATTGACACTTAAGTGGTCAAGGGGGGTCCATATTGACCCATTATTTGGTTTTGCGCGTCAGCGCAAAAATGCGAAATAATGTTTCATCTCCCTTCTATGTATTTGTCTAATTTCACCATACCCTTCACTTGGTAGCCAAAATATTCAAATCGACCAACTCCTTCCCATGCTAATTAGCATAGATAAGCATTTTCGAGGGCGCTCTTCAAATTTGTTTTGCCCATAAAATCGTAACCGAAATTTTGTTTTAAAAGTTTTATTTCAGGAATGTATTTGCACTTACATACTGAATATAGCCAATATGAGCCAAAATTTATTGAAAAATTCCATTGGGAAGTGAGTTTCCACATTTTGAAAATTTTGACGCGACACAGCAAAATTTGTTTTGGTCGCCATTTTGAAACGGTTTGTCTGATTTTCAATGTTTTTCTTTGTTTTAGTTCTTTTGAAGTACTTTACCTATGACCAGAGTTTCAACATACAATTCTTTCGCGAAAGTGCTTTTTCCGTGTTGGGTTCATATGGACCTGGCCCCCCTTGACCACTAACGGACATGTGGAGGACTTGACCACTTAAATGTATGGCCTCATGAAACATAGGCCTACATGAGACACGACAGCTTCATCAATATGATACCTTTACGGGGTTGATAATGTTGATCTATTTTGTTTGTAAGTCATGTAATGTTAATTGCATGATATTTAACTGAATACGGGGGAGGGCAACTGAATATTCTTAAGGCCATGGCACACATCACCGTACCATGCGAATGACGTACTAATACCGTACACAGGTTTGGTAATCGACTAGCGATGTTGCGTCTCCGGTACAACCGTCCAAAAAATTCTTTTATTCCTCCGGATACCTATTATTACCAACCATGCATGCGTAGCGATGTACATTTGACATACACAATTGGTTTGTACGTATCCCATCATGCATTTCAATTTTCTGCCCAGGTCATATGTGGAGGTTCGTACGTTATATTTTATTTAAGAACCGTCCCTATATAATAGCCAGACACAGATGCACGGAGTAGTCATAACAACACGGTGTACCTGTGTTTGAGCGTGGTATATCTATCCCCTCACACGTCACAAAAACCGTCCCTATATAATAGCCAGACAAAGCTGCACGGAGTAGTCATAACAACACGGTGCACCTTTGTTTGAGCATGATATATCTATCCCCTCACACGTCACAAGAACCGTCCCTATATAATAGCCAGACAAAGGTGCACGGAGTAGTCATAACAACACGGAAAAAGCCTTTGTTTGAGCACATGTTGAGCGTGGTATATCTATCCCCCCACACGTCTAAAAGAACCGTCCCTATATAATAGCCAGGCAAAGGTGCACGGAGTAGTCATAACAACACGGTGCATCTTTGTCTGCCCTTTGTTTGAGCATGGTATAAAAGTAATACAGTCCTAGTCAGTGTTAGTGGTTTGATAAACGTGCATCATAACTATAAAACAGTAGCGCGCTATGTACATTTTTGCAATATTGGCCAAAATGACTTTCATAAAGATACAGGGATATCAAACATGTGAATTTAATAAGGCATATTGTCATCATGGTCATTACAACATTGGGAGATGATTACATGGCCCTGGTCAAAATATGGAGGATATGATATTGGTTAATTATTGTTAAACAAACTTCCACAGAAAATCTCCAAGAAAATGCCATTTACTTAATTGCACCGTAACTTTGGAACATAATACTATGAGTCTGTTATGTTTGAACTCAACAAAAAGCATTCTAAAGCTAAGATTTCACAGTTTTTAATAATGCTGATAGTGATATCCCATCTTTGATTTTGGAAATTTAGATCCTATACCTCCCCCTCCCCCTATTAAGCCTATGCAAATGCTCTTTTTCATTCGGATCCAATTGTGGGAGAAAAAATAGCTCCTATTATTTTGATGCAATGTTTCCCCCTTTACACCTTTAATATAGGACTATAGGCTTACCTACCAACAAATTCCCCCCCCCCCCCCCCCCCCCTGTGGGACAAATTGACGCCAGTGCAGTGATTTCACGACGGTTGCATAACTTCTAGAGAATACCAAAAACATTGCCAGACTCCGGTCGGGTTTTGTGTGTGCAAACAGCGCAGAGATGAGAAATGCATGATGGGAACACCTGCTCAACGTTCATTTCAGTCAGTGATATTTTCGCCGCGCCTAAACAATAGGTACTTCATAAATTGAAAGAAAATCGCACGGTTAACGGGAGACGCAACATCGCTACTACATGTATTTCAATGACCAAACCAGTGTACGATATTAGTTCGTTATCAGAGCCCTTACTGGGTATTCAGCTGTAGGTCTCGAAACTTGCAATCAAAATCTAGTTGGTGCTCTACAACTCATGTGTGTCACTAAAAGGATAGGTATGTCCGGTCAAAGCGTCGGATTGGTGGTCAGGTGAACTGATTTTGAGGAAAAAATAATGACCCTTTTCAAACGTATGTTATGGTCATGTGAACTGGAATTTTGGCAAAAAAATAGCCTCCTAAGCTGAAAAATGAAAAACAAATTCTTGATACATTCTCGGACTTAAGACTAAATATTGTTTTTTTTTTCATCAAAAAGGATGTCTAACGAACTGAAACATGCTAAAAATGCAGGGATGTCTAATGGGTGGCCTGAATGCCTCAAAGATGGTCTTGACCGCTTGACCTTGGGACCATCTCAAACACATAAGTGCTACCCTCGGGCTGAAACTGTGAAGTGAACGGGAATACGGTTAGTAGCACACTCCCCTTTTTATCTTAGGTCCCCCACCCAGTACATTAGGTTTGACACCAGCTTTACACGACGGTATTGTTTTCCACGGTTCGCGCAAATTATAACGATTTTATGGCATAAATGTTTTGCTGAAATCAACAAGTTTGTTTTTATTTATTTGGTTATTTTTTGAAAAAAGTTCAAACTCTGTGACGCACTGCGCTCTAATATGTTTGTTTGCAACTCCTGTAAATATTTCTACTTGTTATTCTTTTGCATTTTTCTAACAACAATAATTGACCCTTGCAAAAATATTTCAGAACCCTGTACTAAGATTTGACGAAGCTGATATGTTTTTACTCACTCAAAGAAGATGATGATGGATAATATTATTGAAGAATACTAGTGAAGCAATAAGAAGGTTATGAAGCAAAACCTATAGGCGAAAACACAAGAAGATTATTTTCCGAAAGCAGATTGCAGATATGACGATGAATATGATTATGATAGCTTGAGGAATTTTGAAATATGAAATTTTGACATTAATTTATGCAACAATGAGCTCCAAATCACGAAAGCCTCAAGTTAGATTTTATAATGTTTTCAACGCTGGAATCCACAGACCAAAATTATAGTGCTTTGTTTGTTTTTTGTAATTTATTATTAACATTTCCAATTTTCATGATTATTCATCTTGTCAAAATGTTTTGTCATGGAACAGAGTAAATTCCTAAAAAGGGGGAAATAATAAACGATGAACAATATATCACCACAATTTCGTGTAGCAAATATGATTGGACTTTGTCAGTGATCCAAAGGTTATTTCTAAAGAGTGATATAATTGAGTTAATGCTCTATTTTATTCATTTCTTTTAAAGATGAGGGGAATATTATGGTATGTCTAGATTTAGTTACGTGCACTTTTGTGTTCAGAAGTAGTGATTTGGATGAATCCTTAATTGATTTTGCCAGATTCTATACCTTTGGTGTATTCATATAATTTTGTAAGTATAAAAACGGTCGTAGTTACGAATGATCGTAAGATCTATTTCACAAAAGGTTTATGAAAGTAATCGGAGCTACGAACAAAGATACGAATAATCATAACAGATAATAATGAATAAAGTTAATAAATGGTGCTTGGTATATTTCACAAAGAGTTCAGACCGTTCATAGGTTTCCAAAACGTGCGTAAATACGGAATTATATCGAACAGCAATCACGCTCAGGGAAATGTGAATCCTAACTATTTTTCAATCATGAAAAGATAAATAGTTTCCACTGCCTTTGCCTCTGGGACTCGAACCATGGATTATGGCGGGAGTTAGTCATGCATTACGAAGCGAGAGATATACCGCTGAGCTATCAAGTCAGCGTTGAGATCGAGAACTAAAATCTAAAACACAAACATTAGAATGCCGTATTTTTCTTTTGTTTACATAAAAATTGCAATTTTTGCCTCATTGAAATGCTCAATTTGTAAGTAAATTTTGCGAATGCGTATATCAGACAAAATGTAGATAATGTAGATACTTAAAACAGGCAATTTACAGCTCAAACAGGGCAAACTCAGAGTCGTAATTCACGTCCAGATTTTCGGGCAAAACAACCCGGGTTTGTTACATGAGAGCGAGACGTTTTTAGGGACTGTAGCCTTAAAGAGCTCTGGTTTTATTTGTGCAAAACATGCAACCACTTTCATCTACTATACTATTTAATTCATTTTGTTGCGAAATGAATTCCAAATTTACGAACATATTTACAATACTTATGATGACTTAAATTGATCGTAGACTTAAAAATATATTTACGAACAGGGCCGTACGAAGCGGGGGCAGGGGGCACTGCCTCTGCCTCCCCCCCCCCCCCGGCTCAAAAAAGCGGGACGCTCCCCGAATAGTTTGAGGGTTAGATACCTTTCGTGCCAGTAACACCACTTCCTAAAACTTCAGTATCTCCGATATCATTCGAGGCCGATACAAATATTGAGTAGGTTGAATAAGCCTGCAATCCGTTGATAATGATAGAGGTATCAGTAATTGTTCTAAAGTTAATCCTGGATCCACCCGATGTATCACACTGGTCTAGATTAGTTGCTTGATACTCGATGTGGTATTCTTTTGCACATGGTGGATCGGGAGCGTTCCATGCAGCGCTTAATTGGTTTGCGTTATTATCAATTTTTGACACTGTCAACCCAGTAACACCCGTTGGTTCTACGGATAAAACAGACAAAAATAAAAAAAGATGTAAGAAAGCAGCTCTGCGTCATAAAGATGATATATAGTTAAGAACAATATGATTTAAGAACAATCATCATATTGTACAATGTTTGACATAAAAGCACCGGAAATTGAAAAAATAGAGAGCAAGAGTAAAAACAATGCCAAAATAAGTCAGTTTCGAAAAAAAATTCCAAAATGTCTATTTACCAATGTTGTGGCAAAAGATCCCTTTTTCAATTTTAATTTCAATTCAATTTCAATGTATTTCCATGTTTCTCAAAACTCAATAGTACAACATCGTCGACTGTGATTTTGGCGCAAAGTTTAAATGGCGTTGTAAAAACATTGGTATGAAAAAATTGTTATGGAAGTTATATGATATCTTTATGAATTTGCTTCCATGTTTCCTTTCTTAGCCATGAATTTAATGATGGCGGCTGTTCGCTTCTACAATTCCATTCAGAATTAGCAATTCTTTGAGAGCTGATATCTGTTGAGGATCAAATGTTAAATTAATCAACTCCCGTCTTTTGAAATGTTTGTTATTCAAGACTCATCTGTTAATGATATCATTCGTGTTTAACTTCGCATGTGCGTTTAGATTGATACTGCTAACGCCCTATTCGAAGAACATGTAATCAAAAACCTGTGTGCTGTCGAGTGTGACGCCATTTTCAAGAACGATAAATGGTAATTTACAACCTGTTGACATATTCCTAAAATATTTTAACATTGGTTTGCTAATAATGACGATACATTGGATGTTATCGATGTGTTTATATATGTTTTGTCGCAATTGTTTCGATTCAATACATACCAATGGAATTTAAACCATGAGATATGCACCAATTTTTGTTATCAAAGAGAGGTTACAATGGTCGTAGCCTTCATGTTTAAAACTCAAAACACTTATTCTTTAATTATCAAAACTGAATTAGACCTACACTCCTTAATGAAAACAATATGGCGTCAATTCAGGGCCACCGTCCTGTTCTTCGACATATTCGCCATCCCAACTCTTCGCTTCCTGTGTACAAGCGAGGTAAATTGTTTCCATTTCGTAACTCTACACATTATGAGTCTATATCTTTGAATATTCCCTCAAGAATGTTTATAGTTACGCAGGTTACTTCCATTATCCTGTCACTACTGAGCGAACGAAAAGGACAAAGGGCTAAATGGCAAAAGCCTGTTATTGTAAAATGATTGCTGATTTTCCCTATGTGTTGTCTTACTCTTAATTCTTGGACCTGAGTATATTTGTTATGACAATGCATTCCAAAAGTGCAATATTACCACACTGAAAGATAAGATAGAAGGACAAGTATATCTCTGAAATTTGCCAAAGATCTGTACAACTCCGATCATTTTAAAGAGTGGCTTCCAAACAAAGTCGGGAACAAAATGCAATATTCTCTTAGAAATTGAACTAACTTTATCAATATTAGGTGCAGAACAGATCGGTACAAAAACAGTGTAATTCCTTATTTTGTCAAGCTGCTTATAATGAATACTTTTTTAAGTGATGTTCACATGTTGGTTTTTTATGGATTTTACTGTTTTAACGTGTGGTATATGTATTATGTATGTTTTACTATTCCTATATTATTTTTGATGTCTTTATATGTATATTCTAATTGTAAATGGATTTAAATGTTTTTAATGTAAGTTTGCTGTAATTTAGCCTACGGTCTACCATGCATTCGTTAATAAACCAGAAATAATAATAATAATAATAATAATAATAGAGATATCCAGGGACATGAGTTTTGTGAAAGTGTTCGGTCAGTTATTGCACAGGCAACGTTTACGAGATAAATGGAAGAACTAGTGTGTTGTATAATGTGAAAAGAATTTGTCTTGGAAGGGTGTTGCGAAGCTATCTAAGAATACCGATGTTCTTAGAAATGTTATTTGTAGTTCTAGTAATGTGATATTTCCAGGATAGATTTTGGTCAATGATTACACCTAAAAATTTTGTGTGGTCAACTGGATAGATTGGGGTGTTGTCTATTATAATGCTTGTTGCAGGTGTTTGTGTTTTTTCATGGTGAAATGGATATATATATAGTTGGTTTTGTTGACGTTGAGGGATAATTTGTTGGCTTTGAACCAATTTGAAACGTTTGTAAGTTCCGTAGCGTGGCCGAGCGGTTAGAGCACGGGTCTCGTAATACAGAGGTTGTGGGTTCGAGCCCCGGGCCAGGCGGTTTACGTCTCCTTGTTTCCTAGGGCAAGAAACTTTACTTTAATTGCTCCGTGGTTCGGATAGTCACGTTAAGCTGTTGGTCCCCTGTGCGAATGCGCCTTCTTGGGACGCTGCATACAGTGTATACCTGGTGAGTCTATTAAAGAGATGTGTGAGAGTATTTAGGTTTGGATGAGATAGACATATATTTGAAACCTGTTTGATAGATAGCTTGAAAGAAGTTCTAAGGCAGTACCACGGATATCATAGTGGTTTAGCTTAGTTAAAAGAATAGCATGATTAATGATGTCGAAGGCTTTGGAAAGATCTAGGAAAATTCCAATGGTGTGATAGTTATGATCTAGAGACGAAGAAATGTTGTTGTGGATATCCACAGGTGCAAGGTCTGTGGAGTGTTGTTTGTGAAAGCCGTATTTGGTATCGTGCAGGATATGGAAGTGGGTGAGGTAGTTGTCAAGCCTGTTATAGATAAGACGTTCAAGAATTTTGGAGAAACAAGGAAGGAGGGATATGGGGCGATAATTTGAGAATACATGAAGGTCATCCTTCTTAAAGATGGGGATTTCTTTTGCAACCTTAAGGGCCAAGGGGAAAACACCAGTGAAAAGTGAAAGGTTGAAAATATGTTAAACTGGTTTAGAAATGTAATGAATTATGCGCTTGACAATTTCCGGTCACACATCGTCGTATCCAGCGCTTTTGCCTTTTTGACTTTTTGACAACATCAACAACCTCTTTTTTATTAGTTGGATTGAAGAAAATGGAGTTATGTGATGCATCCGTAAGAAAGTCCGAAACATGGAAGGTGACTGGATCTTTGGGGCCAATATTTGCAAAAAATAATTGAATTTGTTGGCAATAATGCTTGGGTCTGAAACTTTGGGGCCGTCATTAAAATAGATTAAGTCTTGGGGCTAGAATTTTTGCCAATGACACTGATGATTGTATGCCATGTGTTTTTATGTTATATTTATACTCATTGAATTTTGACTAATAGTATTGTTTGCATGAGACTTTAATTAACTTGGTTAACCTATTCATGTACTTGACGCAATTAATTCAGTCAGATTTTTGATGAAAGTCCTGTAGAGTTTGTTTCTAGTTTTATTCGATTTAATTATGCTTCCCGTTATCCAAGGTTTATTTTCTCTACGCTTATTTACTTTCTTACTGATCTTTGGAAAATGTCTATCGTAGAGGTTAGTAAATTTATTAATGAAATTATTATAGGAATGTTCAGTTCAGTTCACAGTAATGGTGTTTATTTTTCTTTTAGTATAATATTTAGTTCTAGTATTGTTATGACTTTCATTATTTATAGTTTTATTGATGAAATAAGAAATCGGGAAGTGATCAGTTATATCGTCATAGAGGATTCCTTGAGTTATTTTATCTTTAAGAATATTAGTGAAAATGTTATCAATAAAGGATGACGTTTTTGTGGTTACACGCGTTGGTTCATCTATGAGAGGATAAAATTAAGATGAGTACATTGTGTGTAAAAAGCCGTTTGTATTCTTGTGAGAGGACGTATTCAAAAAATTAATATTAAAGACCCCACAGATGATACTTTGGAGTGTTTCATGATTTATAAGATTAATCGCAGTAGCTTAATTGTGTATGAATGGCTGAGGGCATGATGTATCTGGTGGTCTGTAGATAACTCCAATAACTCTCAACAACGATTGATTTATAAATCAATGCTTTTAGTTAGGTTAAGATCATTTCTGATTTTATAGTTTTATTCATTGGATATATAAAATGCTAATCAACCACCTCACTTGAATTTCATGTGACAGTGAGCTATACTATAACCAAATGTTATCATTTAGCCATGTTTCACTGAACGCAATTAAGGGAAATTTATGGTCCAATGTTAGATAATCTGTGACGCTATCGATATTTGTATTTAAGCTCCGTGAGTTGAAGTAAATACAATTAAGTTTATCTTCGTTTATACGCTAAGTAATGCCATTGAAAGTGTCACTGCACCACATATATCGTTATTATTATTTACATCATTTTTTTTTTTAAGTTGGATGTTTTATATTCAAATTCATTTAAATTAAATGGATTTAAAAGTAGCTTCTGTAAATAATAAAAAGTTATTTTATTGTCACAATGAAGTTGATTAATTCCATGCATAAATTCATCGTCATCAATTATAAGATTAAAAGGAAACACTGATCCTATACAATATTTACAATACCAGTTTCTTAGATCATCATCATCGTTGGTTGTTATGAGAGTGCAATTTGTGAGGATTGACTGGGAACATATGGAACAATTTATAGATGGTCTGTCCCTTAGTAGTTTTTTTACAATATGAGCACGAAAGATAACATAGATCACACAAAAATCAAATAATATAAAGGTGAACGATTACGAAGATAATGTACTAGGAGGAATATATAACAAGGGACAATTGACGAGAGGCAGTTTTAAAACCAAAATGTAGGTTTAAAAATGCCTTTTTAGCCAGTTTATTGGCAAAAGAAGCCACTTAGGGCACCAGAAGTAAAGACGCTCCGTCCCCTTTAAGGTTTGAGTTAAGGGCCGCTTCAAAACTCAACCGGCGGTTGTTTGTCGGTTCTGGTCGGTTGGCTATTGTTTGTTCCGGTTAAACCGCCAAGAATCTGATTGAGTTTTGAAGCGGTCCCTTATTAATCTTGGCATCAAGAGTATCATCCTGAAACAGTCAATAATATATATACAAGTGCATAACTATCTGGGGTATAATGCAAAATATTTTAATTTGTTTTTACTTTGGTATATTTAGTAAGAGTCAAAAAGCTCCCATTCATGTGGGGTGGTAATAAAACAAACAAAACAAAATAATATCCAGTATTGGTTGAGTTTATTACATGTGAGATTTGATTGGTTATAGGAATGTGTGTGGTTTTTGTTGTTGTCGTTGTTGTTGTTGTTATTGTTGTTGTTCTTGATGATCCATTATTAAGTTATGTTTTAATGATAGATACTCAACCCAATTGATTGGCCACAATTCAGGGGGGCTACCTCCGGGGCATTGCATTCAATCCATCTTATACTCCCCCCCCCATCCCACCCCCCACCCCATCCCCCACCCACCCCTCACCCCCACCCCAAAAAGGGGGAAACAAAACTCATCCTGAAGTGTGAAAAATCTAATTAGCCACTCAAGTGAAGTAATTTCTGATTTTCTTTCAACGCTTGTATTAGTACAAAATGAAATGTTATAACTTGATCATGATGAATTAAAAAATACATATCAACAACAAGCGAATACTTGGACGTAATGCTATCCAGCTCAGGTAATGTTCGAAAATTTAAAAGGAGACTTACTTTCGTCGCTGGTTTCTGCAGAAACAGTAGTAGACCAAGGTCCATCACCAGCTGAATTAATTCCTTTGACCTTAAAGGTATAACTTGAACAAGCTGCTAAATTGTTGAACGTAACAAACAAATCTGTTTCTGGCGTTTCATTAGAAGAATAAAAATTGTGTTTATATGATGATATATCGCCGCCTCTATTTCCGCAAGGTATTTCATCCCATGTGAACTTAAGCGAATTTGTAGTAGGAATGTAGTTCAAATTTGCCGGTGGTGCTGTCGGTGCTTTGAAAATAAAATATATAGAGAATTGATTGAAAAATTATGCATGACCTGAAAGCTATAAAAATCACTTCTCAAGCACTAATGCATAAAGTAATTGACGTAACACTAAAGTCTCTCAGATATGAAGATAGGTATGGTTATAAAGCTTACCAACTGAGCCTGTTGTTACAGTTTCAGACATCTCATTCCCCTCACATCGTCCGTCTATTGCTTTGACAAATACCATGTAGGTGGAGTATGGAGTTAAGCCGGTGATCGTATATGAAGTGTCTGTACCTCTGTAAGCATTAAGCCGCTGCCCTGGTGTATTCATACAATTGTCTTCATTTGTCAGTTCATAGTCAACCTCATATAAATCTGGGTTGTTTGAATTTGTCCAAGATATCTTGAGGGATGTAGGGGATTGAACATCTATTTGTATATCTGTTACAGTCGCATCTATATACAAAAAAATCGGAAAATATCATTTGAAAAGTTATTCTGGACTATAAGAAAAATAATTTCTGTTCAATGGCTATAAACAATTTTTTAATCTAAGGTACATGGACTCACAAGGTATACACTGTATGAAGCGCCCCAAAAGGAGCATTCTCACAGGGGACCAACAACTTTAAGTGACTTCTGAACCATGGAGCAATTAGAGTAAAGTTTCTTGCCCAAGGAAAAAAGGAGACATGGTCCGACCGGCATTGCCGCCACCATGGCTCGAACCTACAATCTCCGTATTACTAGTCCCGTGCTCTAAACGACATGCTCCTTGCATTGTACTTAAATTATAGCATTTGTGGTGTAAACGTTTCACACATATCGACTTAATATCGATGTTGATGACGATGACAATGACGACGACGACGACGACGACGATGATGAAAGGGAAAGACGAAAAATGAAAGGAAAAAAAGTTGTCTTTTTATACGATAATTAAGTTTGCTTACCACACACTGATGAATAGTTCAGTTGGTTCAGAAGTTATCACAAACAGGGATCATGCAACAAAAAATAAAAGCTATGTTATTAATTCAATTCGATTATATATTGTTGTTTGTTTGTTTACCTCGGTTGGTCCGTGACGGACACATGCCATTAGATCCAAGTTCATACAAAAGTACCAACCTGGATAGCAAGAAATGGCTAATTTATGCATGCTGGCCTATCATGCATCTTTGAAAGATGCATATTAATATACCTAATCAAATAACTATATTGGTAGATACTTGTGGCAGTACTTGTTCAAAGTATGCTTGTAATCGGGTTATTCATTTTTGCAATACCATCGAAAACGTCATCATTAAAATTAAACTTTGAAAGGATGTAGTTAAAAGGGAAAACAGTTAATGAAGAATTGCCTTACTTCCGAGAGGACTATTTCACAATGACATTATTCTTGTTTTTTATGATTTTTAATTCTGGGAGGTTAACATTTGCTGTATTCATGGTAACGCAATTCATACCGAATAGTATTCATTCGTTTAGCCCTACAGAGTGTCCACGAATGATTTATACCCGACTATCGGATTTTTTGGTCAAATCTTATTATTTTCAAACTAAACATGTCTTTAGCTTTTTGAAGAATTTGATTTTTTTTTCAAATCGCATGTTCCTGTTGAAAGTTATAGAGATTTTTCCAAACAGGGTATATTTTGCGAAATTTGTAATCATAGAAATTGTCGAACTTAAACATTCAATTAAAACCTACTACACTAACACCCTTTACTTCTCTAAAGTTAAAACGTGAAATACAATTTAGGTTTCATTTATTGGCTGTGATGGATAAAGGATATAAAGGGTGTTTTTAAGAAAAGAAATGACGATTTTGGTTATGGTTGAACAGCTTTACAATAGCAAGTACAAATAATGTAAGATGTTACATGTACTCGCCTAAGGGAAACACACCTGGAACTTTTACATTTGACCATGTTGACATTGCTAATTACAATCGAAGTTAGTTTAAATGCCTATTATGGGTAACAACTCAATATTAGGCCCAGAATTTGCCGACGGAACTGTGATTCCTCAACTTGCCCGCCAAAATGGTGTCCTGCTCCATATTTGATTAAGTCTATCTCGCTAATCTGAGTAGGAATAGATTCAGAAGTCTGCAAGGTAATGCCTTTTGTAGATCTTAGAAATTACAAAGGTATAGAAAGAATATTTGAATTTGGTCAAGTTGTATTCATTACACTTTACAAACTTAATTAAGTTTGCATGCTATACGTATTTATTCGTATTATACCCGCATTTTTATAGATCAAAACCACGTTTACATCATTGTTTCAATTACGTCATCATGCAAAGCAATGAAGCATGATATTTTGATGAAACCTATGGAAAATGTAGAAAATTTATCCAATATTGTAGGAAAGCTGTTGGTTTTATGAAAAATTATGATTAAACATTTTTTTCTGATTTTTTGAAACCGGGTATAAATCATTCGCAAATACTCTGAATAATGCATCATATAAATTGTTGGTTTCTTTGTTTTGCCTTTTCACATAGAGATGGTCAATGTATTCTCACACTACAGCTAGGCGAAATGTCTTTTTCTGTCCAGCGTATTTTTGGCCCATTTCAAAAAAAATTATATAATTTTTAATATTTTAAAACTATATAGTAAAAATATGTAATCCTGACAATTTCCCGATTATTGAAAAAACAGAAGTAATTAAAACATTAATTGAAAATCTCATAGCTCAAGTTTTGACAAATACGAAAGTCAGTGGCGACAACCAGACTTACGCTCGGGAATTTATAAGACGTGTGGGAATTTTCACTCTGTCAATAAAAAGGGTTACCACTCATCTGCAACAATTGATTAGTACAATTCCATAATACGGCTTCATTTTCTAAGCGAACAGGGTTTTGCATTGTTACTGCTAGGCGAAATCTCACGGCTAATTAAAAAGCGTGGACAAATTCATTTCTAACAGAACTCGGTTTATTTTCGAAGTTTTTTAGAGTATAGCATAAACAATGTCATTAAATTGGGTGCTATTTTAAAGAATATTTACTACAGATTTTAAATGTTCAAAAATGAATTATTCAAATACCTTAAAAGAATTGGAAAATTGATTTTTTCTGTCTAAAAAAAGGAAATTATAATTGTGTGTTTTGATTTGTGTTTCTTTATTTATAAAGGGTTACCTTAGGCTCACACGATAATTGAATTGATTTAATAATAAAGTGTGAACTTTAAACAAAGTAATATACGTAGTATTTATTGCATTTGTTAAATGCATTTTCTTTAAGTTTACCATGATGATCATGGGTATATTTTCTAAAATCCTTATTGCACAAATGGAACGGTCCCTTTGAGCATGCGCATATGACATTTCTAATGACTAAAAATGGAATCGTGTTCAGAGTGTAATTATCTTCATTTTAATGTATTATTTGTCACAAGGGGTTGTATATTTCTATTTAGCCGTGTGTCGCCATCAAATCACCAATAAGTGCTAAATACAGAGGTGGTTTTCAGGATATCCCACAATGCATTATTATGATACACAGATTGTACAATATGCCTGCAAATCCAATTCAACTCCTATACTTATGTACAGGTTGCTGAGGTTTTTGAGGTGTCGGCAATGTGGGTAAACACTGGGCTAGTGTGAAAAGAAACACATCCCTAGAAAGATATGAATGAGTACTATTCAATGGAATTCTCAAATTCATACTAGCCCCTTGTCCAGAAAACCATTATTGCCTATTACATATCAGTGTATCGGAATGATGCATTGTGGGATATCCTGAAAACCACCTCTGTGCTAAATATGACTTCTGCTGTTTTTGACCCCAAATTATCAAATATCCTGATTAATTGATTTTTTGTTTGTTTTTTATTGTTGAGGTAGAACACCGGCTCTACAAAACATATCAAGGAAAATCAAGGTGTTTCACATTCGTTTTGCCACTTAAAATTATCCTCGGAAATTCGATTTTTATCGTTGGCGTGTTGACCATCTCTATTTCACAGGACATCGCAATCACACATCATGTTGTTCCGTTGCACTCACCTGATTGTCAATCGACATGACTTTAATATGCAAGACCGTAATCTTTGATGTGGATAATGGCGCAATGTAGGCAATTTTAATATAAATTCACATTACATTTAAAAGATCGAAATTCCTGGGGTGTATTTCTAGAGAGATCTTTATAGTAAGATCAAAAACTCTAGCGTCTTTAGGCCTTACCTTGACAGTTAGGACCTCTCCATCCGTTCTGACACCCACTACTGCACTCCCCTGTTGCCTCGTCACAAGTATCTCCTGATTGACAATGACATGTTTGCTTGCAATCTGCACCAAATTGTCCCTTATTACAGTCTGTTAAAATGTAAGAAAATAATCGAGTAACTATCATGGATATTGCCCAATTTAGAACTTTTAGACCGATACGCATTGGTACATATTTGTTTGCAGTCTGACCATTTTTTCTAAATTATAATCTGCCAAGATTGAGATAGATTGCAATGTAAAATATATATCATTATCAATCGTTTTAATTATTATATCTTTAGTTGATCAAAATACAAAAGTTAGTTTCATTTACTGGGCAACTAGTTAGTATTTGGTTTAGTTTAGGTACAACCAAATATTCTGTAAAGCTCAACTTGAGTTTTCGGTTACCGATTGAAATGAAACAAATAGTGTCTTAAAGTTCAAGTCATGGACTAAAGAATGATACCACTATATATTTTCGAACTATCCGGTAAAGCCAAGATCAAAGATTATAAGGTGTTTTTGTTTTGATTTATTTTTATGAGGGGAACATTATAACTTAAACCTTGGTCCTTCAATGACTCCCAAATTCATCGCGAATACATTGGAAGTATATCGTGCATTGCGAGAATTTTGTACTTTCATTAGATTTATCTAGATGTTTTTATGGAATTTTGAGCGATTGTCTGTACTTTTTAACACCAGAATGGTTGTTCCCGAAATAACGATTTTAGGAGTTCTTGGAATTGACGGTGTTATTTTCAGTTTCATTTATTTCATCATATAAAATCAAACACAAAGCATGTAAGTATACGGCAATGATGGGCTGACCCTAAAGAGAGCAGAGCTCGCAAAATGATAGGGCCACCCTATTTTGGGTATTGGGGAATGATTTGCTAAAACGGAATGTTTCGGGAGAACATCATAAAATTCATTTTCTCAATTAGTAGAAGAAAATACACAAAATTAGTTTTACTACATCATAAAACGTTCGTAAAAAGCAGTCGCAATGGTCATGAATTAAAACATAGTACATGCTTCAATTTGCTAACGTCTTGAGAAATAATGGAATAAAGTATAACATTAAACACTGTGAAAAACGTTTCTGATTATTAACGTGGCAGAGCAGTGTAAGACGGATCCATCTTACAAAACAGGTTTCCACTACACCTTTCAGGATTACTGCCGCTGCATCGATCTATCTATATAGAGTTGCGATTTGTACTAACCTTGATCACAGTCATTGCCGTGATACTCAGCTTAGCAGGAACACCCATTCGGATCCAACTGACAAAACAGGTCTCGTCTACCCATTAGGATTACTACCACTACATCGATCTATCTATAGAGCTGCATTTTGTACTGACCTTGATCACAGTCACTGCCCTTGTATCCAGCTGAGCAGGAACAGCCATACGGATCCATCTGACAAAACAGGTCTCGTCTACGAGAATCACGATTACTGTCGCTGCATCTATCTGTCTATATGGAGTTGCTTTTTGTACTGACCTTGATCACAGTCACTGCCCTGGTATCCAGCTGAGCAGGAACAGCCATACGGATCCATCTGACAAAACAGTTTTCCTCTACAGGCATCAGGATCCTTGGAGCTGCATTCAAATTTGCCATCTTGGCCGAAACTGTTTTTTCCGTACACTGAAGTAAGGGAGCATGACACAGGCAATTATGTTAACACTCGATTGGTAAAGGGGAGTCAATATGAACACAACATTTGATTTGTATACGTCAGCGTAAAAAAACGCTAAGACATTTTTCTTTGATTAAATAAAAGTTACTGTGGACTCTTTTTGTTTATACGTATATTATCATCCTTTAAAAAGTTGTTTTGTGAAAATAAATACTTTTTCTGTATTGGAAAACGTAAGTTTAATTTCTCTGTATATTATAAGCACCTCTGTCACTCAGAGACCAATCATTGTCTTAATTTAATGTACTTTTTAAAATTTTGCTAAACTCGTCGAAAATGTAGTCACATTAGTCGAAACATTGCAATTTTTCGGCCATTTTGACCCGTAAAGAAGATCCCAACTTTTTATGAATATTGCCCAAAACCCCCATTTTGTGCACTTTTAATTAAAGGAGCCCCTATTTTGACCCAACATATCCCGAAAGATCCCTACTTCCGAGGTGATAGGTGCCACTCGTACGTAGCTTTTATATGTGAGTGCCCCCCTGCTCTAACTATTCTAGTTCAAGCTCGTACAACGAAATTTCAAAGTTTGCCAAAATTAAGTAGCGAGTGTTATGATGTTAGTTTGCATCTGTATGCGTGGTTTTAAGTTAACCTTGGAATGTTGGAATGTCTAACCGATATTATAAAGTCATATGAAAGAAAAAAAGATACATTGTATTTGGAAAATGCAAAGCTAACTTTTTATTTCATAAATTTAGACCTTTCATTGCCTTACTAGTTTCACATTGTATTCCTCCAAATCCAGCACCACATATGCATGCTCCCGACGTATCGTCACACACTCCCCCGTTGTAACAGATAGGACAATATGAATTACATGAGGGGTCCCATTTACCGGCTGTACATTCTGAAAACAAACACCGGCAACAGCTGTGTTACTATGTCTTGTTGGCTTCTTTTTGGAGAAGGAATTAAACTGCACGCTCACTTTCATTTTTACACTCGCTGGACATTGGCCCTAACACTAACGTAATTCGCTTCCGAATTGATTCCTCGACACAGAATATTTCATAGAAAAAAAACAATTTTGAATATTGCTTGTAAAATTGCATGAACTTGCGGCAGCAGGACCAGTGTCCGAACATGAGCTTTTGTGACTATAGTGTCGTCCTATTCGTTGTGGTTGGTTGTTTTTTTGCGTTGACTACACTGTCATGAATGCCATTTTCATTATGTGTATAGATTAAGTAATCAATCTCCTCAGTTTTCTTCGTTTCATCTGCTAATTTTAGCTCTACTGCCGACAAACCTTGTTGGAGTGAAATCAGGATCTTTTTATTAATTTCAAAGATTTGTTTCGTTTCGTTCTCGGTGTCAGGTCTTTTACGAGGATATAGCAACTGTGGACAATGACCTGATCATGATGAGGTTGAAATACCGAGATGAGACACATAACACAGATATCATGGCATCGGCCATGACATCTGCGCATAGTAGAGACGCTTGTCAATAGTTATTACTGGCTCCAGACTCCGTATTAATAAAACTCAGTTTACTATTATTGCTGGCAATTAATTCGTTGTTCACCTATTAAATTAGCAGCAGTAGCAATTGCATGGTTTTATTTACAACTATGTAAATTAATTTTTAATGGTTTTACCTGTATACCAATACTTCATCTATGTTATCCTTCATTTACCTCTAACTATCAATCGTATCATAACCTGAGTACCTTCTACCCTCTCTCCGTCAATACTACATTCATAGAATCCTGCATCAGAAGGTTCAACTGGTTTTAAAGTCACTTGCTTAAGATTGTGCCATAGTTGGGTATCTCCTCCATCTTTATACCAGTAAAAGTTTTCTGTTGTATTCGTCGTAACTTCTAAGGTAACCTCATCTCCATTATTTGCTGTAATTGTCTTAAACACGGGCCTTGGATCTCCTAGGTCAAAAATGCATAGTAACTAATTGAACAACTTTCATGAAGCTTGGAGATTCACAATTCACTGACTACCATTTGTATACGTAAGTGATAGGGTCAAAACATAATATAGTCTTAACACGACATTTTCGCTACCAAACATTTGGTCATGACGTCAAAATGACGATTGACTCCAAAGAAAATAACTTCCAAAATCCATTGTGATAAACTTGAATCATAGCTAATCATGTATCCACAATTCATACACTCCTGCGTGTGCTCCGCGTGTCACCTAGCCAATCAGAATGCAAAAATATAAAGTATACGCGGAGTGCAGTTGATCTTCACAATGCACTGCGATTGTTGCGTTCTGGTTTACGTGGCGGGCGTTTAGTGCGTATGAATGTTTCATTGTTTTTGTTGGGTGATTATTTATTTAGTTTAGTGAAGTTTTGGATTTTGATGTTCAAATTAAAAGGCCTTATTTCTTTTCACAAAAGATACAATATTATCTTTCTGTCGTGTAAGAAATAGATTAATAAATTTGCATTCCATAATGCTCGTAAAATGAGACAAAATCAATGCGCTTGCGGTAAATTTTGATTGCTGTCCAATGCACTCGGCCCCTACGGGCATCGTGAATTTGACGAATCAAAATTGACCGCGCGTGCATTGATTTTGTCTCATTTCACTCGCGTATGAAATGCGCATTTATTAACTTATAACCATGATCTAGAATAGGAAAGTTTCGTATTAAATACAATTCAATATTAATGTTCGTAGATATTAAGGTTTCTGTCGACAGGTCTTATGTCGACATAAATGTCGACATAAAACATATCTCGACATGTCGACATGAAATCTTATTTGTCGACAAACCTGGGCAAGTCAAATTTCATAAAAAAATTACGATTAATTAAGTTATGGCTGTTTATTAACAAGTGTTTAAAGTGTTGCACAAATAATTTAATACTTATTAGTTGTTCGTCATTTACAACCATTTTTAAAGTTATAACGACGGATCACAACAAAAAAGTTACAAAAATATCAATTTTATATCATCCATATTGTCAAACGCAGAAAGAATTAGCACATTACTATATTATAGGTAAGTCTACGTCTAAAACGGGTCATTAATCTTATACAAACAATTTCATTTTCCCCGCTAAAACCAACTCTTTGATATCAACTTTATGTCGACACATATGTCGACGTCGACAACAAATTATTGTGACATGTCGACATGAAAAAACAGTCTTGACAGAAACCTTAGTAGATATATATTTGACGATACTATAAAACAGGAGTAAGGGTGAAAACATAGTCGGCCCCCAAACAAATTTTCGCTTCGAGGCTCATTCTCCGATAAAGTGTGCAACTTTGCCGTTTTAGTGTCGCTCATGTTTGTGTTGCTTGTTTAACGTTGTTAAGCCTATAACAAATGATTTGATTGGGTTAGTTAATACATTAGAGTCACATAAGTAACATGTGTGAAGCTAAACATATTAGCATGCCAGGAAAGTAGATAACGATAAATCTGAAAATGCAATATCTTCAATTTCCTTATGTCGCCAGCCATACTTTTTCTGTTTCATGAGCCCCCGTTCCTAAAATATTCGAGCATATTAAACATAATACACACTATATAACAGCCCGTAATAGGTATTGATAATGACATATAAAGTTTAATTATATTAAGTATTTGATATGGCATAAGAGCTTTTTGAAATGTGTCGCCAATATAACAAAGTGTCAAAATAAATCTGTTGATGGATGATTCCGAATTGGGTTTATCAAGCAAACTTGAGTGTTGCATAACATATATTTTATATAGAATTACACATTTAAGTAACGATTTACAAGGATATTAATATCAAAAAAAACCTATGTGACGGTGACGTCGAAACAGATACGTAATGTACATTCTGCTGCCTTCTCGCAAAACGCTGTACACTATGAGCGAAAATACTTCACCACAGTGTAGTATGTGTAGAGCTCCTAATTTAGTGCAAAAATCAAATTTGCGAGAAAACAAATTTTCTCAAAAATGAATATTAAAGAAAAGATTCAAACAGATACGTAGCGACATATACGTAATTTAAAAATAGGGAATACAATGGTTAAAAAATCAAGTATTCTTAAACATCTCCCATGCACTGTTTCTTCTTCACAAAACCATAAGAGTTTATGATTTTGTATGTTTTTCATGACTTATTAGTAGTCGAAATTTTAACATTTTTCTAACCAAAGTTGCACGCTTTATCGGAGAATGAGTCACCAAACATTTGATCGTTACGTCAAAATGACAAGTGACTCTAAATAAAATAACTTCAACACCGAGTTGAGACCAAATAAAACTTCGCGCTAAATTGAACATGTGTTGAATTGCTATATACCAGGTGTCCCAAAAAATGGTTACATGTAGAAAAATTACCGTGTGCTAACACTATAGTAGTAAGAGAAACTAAACTTTGCACAAATTATGTTATAACCCTCTTCTATATACTCGTAAAATTTTGATATCATAGCATTATTAGTTTTTGAGTCATCAACAAAGGTAGATACCTATGTCAGAAACGCATTTGTTCAAAATTCAACACAATAATGAGCATACACATTTTTGTAATATATTTTAATGTACATTTTTGTCTAAATGATCATGATCAGACTTTATATTGAACCAAATTTGAAACAATTTTTGATGAATAATAATTGAATTCTCTATCAGTATATCTATTATGCAAATTAGGGATACCTGTTAGTATTCCATGCATTCCAGAATGAGTTGTTTATATTGAATCGGTCAATCAAGTTGTGGCGCGAAAGTTCATGAATACGCATAAAGCACAAATTTTCATGGGTAACATTAATTTTTTAACTTTCTAAACTACAGTCTTGGGTAAATTTTGAAAAATAATAATCTTAAATTTACAGGACGTGTTTAAATTATAATTTTCTTTATTTAGTAGCAAAAGTCAGATCGACATTTAGAAATAACAGAAGTAGCAAAATTTTGAATCGTAGGCCATTTTTGCCCCAAATCAGATTTCGATATAATTTTCAGACCGGTAGTAATTTATGACGTCATAATTACGCAACAGCTTGTCAAATTTTCATGATTTGGTATCAATGGGAAGAAGAACCCTTACCCTATACTATGGTATACAACGACCTAAGTTTAGGTCTGTCAATTTCAAGTTCACATGGGGTTGAACGAGGGTTAAATTACATCAAACGAACATGCTTCCGATTTTGTTTAATTTTGAAAAAATACGTTTCTTACATAGGTATCTATTTCTGGTGATAACTCCAAAACTAATTTTGTTTTGATATTAAAATTTTGCAAACATCTAGCAGAGGTATGTATCATAAGTCATTCTAAGTTTGAATTCTCCAACTGCTATACTTTTTACAAACGGTCATTTTTCTATATGTAACCATTTTTGGGACACCTGGTACATTACCGCAAATGTGTTTCCGGTTTTTACTTTAAATTCGATCGCAAATATTTGGTGACGTTACGACCAAATATTTGGCTGCGAAAATTATGTTTGAAGGCCGACTATTCATAATGAAAATTGGTCGATTGAGTATTCGTCTTTTTTTTCTTTTTTATTTTAAGTGATCCTGTTCATATTTATATTGTAACGAGTGCCGTTTTATTTAAAACCATGATTGTGACTTTTTGTTCTATGACACATGTCCACTACTTTTTCATCTCTTAACCAGAGTTGTGGGTAAGTTTTATCCCTTCTCCTTGGAATCATCTCATGTATCTGAGGACCTGGAAAGCTCAATAGCAAACATGCATATTCCTGGTATTTGAAGCCTTACCTGTTTTATGCAGAATAATAGTTGGTATTCTGTACGTGCTGCCTTCCTTTGAAGCTTCACAATAGAATATTCCAATTCGCTCTTTCCTTCCTACGGTTGGCATACGAAGCCGTCCTGCACCTTTAACATTAGGGTGATCTATCACTGAAGAACCAGTGGGTAAATCAAGTCCATTCCCATTTCTTGTGTCTATTGCACGAGAAAAATCAACAGTTGCACCATCAGCATCGCCATATGGATATCCGTGCACTCTGATTTCAATGTCGTCGTCTGGTAATATCAGGGGCTGAATGGTTTGACATGTGAAATCAAAGCCAGCCGCTGAAACTGAAATCAATAAAGCAATTCGTTATGGAAGGGGCGGTCCTTTTTCATGAGTAAGATGGATGAATGTCATGTTTTTGCCGACTTTTTAAGGTCAGAATATATCAATTGTTAGTATACAGGGAGAGTAGATACTATAGAACCTTGATAAGAAAGTTCACGTCTATAATCAAGTTCAAATCAAGTTTGTTAAAGTGTTGACATATTGTAGGCTTAACAACTTCTTATTGAATTACAAATAGTATTGTATAAATATGTGTTGTTGATTTTAGCTGATAATGTAAAAAATGCAAAAAAAAAAACCGGTTTTGCCTGCCAAAAATGACCAAGCACTGCAGCTCGGAAATCTCGTATAAATCGAACATTTTAATTTATCAAGGCAAAATTGCTTTTTCATATGTAAACAAAAGAAATGTATATATGACATTCTAATGTTTACGTTTAAGATTTCAGTTCATTAGTATTTTATGTTACTAGCATTGGAAGCCTTAATTAACATCAAATGATAATAAAGAAGTAATATGTATTAATTAGTATTTGTATCACATATACATACATAAAGGAATTACAAATTTCGTAATTCCTTAATAAGTATTTTGTGCTACAATTTTCCAACATTTTAACAAAACTGAGTTATTCAAACTGTCTATATTTATTAGACTGCATAGAAAGGCGTTTGTATTGGCCATTTTGAAGTTGTTTCTGTGAACAGAAACAATATAATAAAAACTAGATTCCACTATATACCTACTTTTGTATGGCAAAAGTTCCGATAGCTTAAAACAATGAAAAGGTGTAAGTCTCATCTTTCTATAGACCTTTTCAAACCGATCTTTTCCGGAGCTTCCCGAAAGCTTTCAGAACAATTCCGATTGTTTCCGGAAATAAAAAGTACCTCATTGCCTCATCGTT
>JXSR01S001413.1:4994-21019 GCA_000969725.1 Ophiothrix spiculata
TTACACTCGGTACTATGGGTACACACGTACGTTGATAGCAAATACTTGCAAATGCCAGGAAATATGCTTTGAAAATGATTATTTTTTTATTTTTTTTATAACATTGCACTTAATTTTAGATTTGTAGTTTTCCTGGCTTGATTGACAGCTAACAGTTAGTCATGCATGCATAACAACAGCGGTAGCTTTGAAAAAAAGTTGAAGCAACCAGACCATGCTCCTTTAATATGCCCTTATTTATCTGCAGCTATGATCACAAACCATTTTCATTCTCATGTATTTATCCTGGTTTATTGTGTCAACAATAAATGGATTTTATGATTTTTTTTTTTGAGGATTAGAGATAAAAAGCTCCAGAAAGTAGTTATAAGTATTTTTCATTGTTCATATTCAAAAGTTTTGATTTTGTGGGTCAAGAATGTCGTTAGTAAATTTATTATTTTTTCAAATTGATTGAAGTGACTTAATTGAGGTTAATTTTCAAAAGTTATTGTTCAGGAATATTTCAAAGTTTATGGAACCTTTATGTAACATCATTAAGAGTTCGATCAAAAAAAAATTTGGGCATCTGGTAATCAGCTAAATAAAATTACTATCTACAGAAGACAACATAGAGAGCATTTTAATATCTAAAAAACTAAACAAAATAAAAACCGAGTCTAACACACCTAATCCTAACCCCTCACCTAATGTATGAGTTTCTGATCAAATTTAATTGAATACACAAAGGATAAATATTGGGCCAAAAAAGTTGTTGTGTTGCCCTCAAGTCAGAAAATTTAAATTTTGGGTTGGTTGGTAGGTCTTTTTTTTTTCTTTTTTTTTTGATAAACTGAATGCAGATTTCTGAGGCTGTGGATTCACTTGTTGCTTATCTTAAACTTTGAAGGTGTAAATGTGCTTCAGAGACATTTATTTTTAGAGGGAATATGTTTAAAATGCTGAATAAGCCTTTGAATAGGTGCTTTTCTACTAAAATGGTAATTTTTAATATTTGGACCTACTTAAAAAACAAAACAAAAAACACAGACCCAATTTTTCACATTTTTAGGGTCGATTGCTGAGGGCATCAAAACAACTTTTTTTTAGCCTTTAAGTTACAGCATCAAAATAATGCAGATTTTCTCATGAAAATAACTGAACAGATTTATGCCTATTGACCAACAATTTCAGCAACACCATATTTGCCTTCAAAATTTTGCAATTATTTGATAAATATTTCTGTGCTTTCATGAACTATATATTTATTGGTATAATTAAGGAAATAAGAACTGGTAAAAAGTGTTAACTTCCAAGCACCCACTGCCAACATTTTTTCTTGAGTCATGTACATGTAGTTAACAGTTTCTAATTCAGATTGACAGGGCCTAATTCTATAAAGGGAGGGGAGTGTTATCACGGTTGGCTTGACTATACAACCTAATCCTATCATGTTCAGCTCACAAGTGTAACTTACACGTTGTCTGCTGGCGTTGGTGACATTTTCCTTTTGCTTATAAAAATGCTTTTGACACAGATATTTGTATTAGAATGTGTTTGAAGTTGGCAGGAATAGAATGCCATTTGTGATCCAACACAACCGATAATAGGAGCTTTTTTTCAAATTACAAAGCAAAAATACATTATTTTATCTATGGTGATTTCATCTATCCTAAATACACATACAAAAAAAAACAGATGAAGCAGACAAAAGAAGAAGAAAAGTAAAATGTAATTTTTGCCTTTTAAGTTGTTGGTTTCGACATTGAGCATATGGCAAGGGGAGGAGAAAGAGATTTATTCTCTTTTAATTCATCCCCCATAATCCCACTTCTGGTTAAAAGGCAATTAATGTTTAACTGTTTGTTTTTAAAAAAACAATTTCCGAAAATACAAGAAGTTAGAACATAGTAAGCCTCCTACTATTTTCCTCCATAATCAGTAATTTATGAAAGCATCATGCTTATCAACTAATGATTGCTTCATAAGATTATAGGAATGCAATATTTCTGTATTTATTTGAATCATAGGGTTTAGTTTCTCTTTATAAGGCTGAACAAATATAAAGTTTTGTTTCGTGTCCTGGTTTTTGAAAAAAAAAGGGATTAAGAGGGGCTTTTTATATTTTTTTCTGGTAAACTACTCTAAATTCACCTTTAGTGCCATTTTGGAATAATCGGTGCGCAAAATGATGTCTACAAATACGATGAGGCCTTTTTAAAAAGTTTTTTATTTTCTTGTTTTGAGAGTTTGACCCCTCTGATGTTCACAATATTCACCAGAAATGCTTCATTGCACATTTTGCAAGGTTCTAGAATAAATGTACTGTATAGAGGAAAATTTTCGCTGGGGTTTTATTTTCGCTTTTTTCGCTGTTGACTTCTCAACCTTGAAAATAAAACCCAGCTAAAATAGTATTTATACATAGACATCAATGGACAGATACTTGAAACCGTGAAAATAATACACCCAAAATAATATGGCTCAGTCCAAACCGTGAAAATTTAACCCCGCTAAAATATTCCTCTATACAGTAGCTTTCTTTAAAATATTTCCGACCAGGTTAAAATCAAAAATTTACAAAATAAAAAGAAATTTGAAAAATCTTCCAAAAAAAAACAGAAGCTTGAGGGGACAAGAAACGTGCATATTATTTTACTTTGCCTAAATAGTAGCTGTAATTGGAGCATAATTCCTATGGCACCAGTTCATTCATGTTCTTCAGCATGCCTGATTACCGTCTCACAAGCTTGATTTAGCAAAATCTATTGCGTGATATTTTATTTAACAAGTTGATTATTCCTACGTTTGTTGTTTTGCGATACAAACAGCGAATGCTATTTGCTCATGCTGCAATGTCAACATGGGCTGGCTCGTGTTTACAGTGCATGTTGTTGTTTGTTTGTCTGTCTCTGCAAATGATAGACAGAAGTAGTTTTCATTGATTCTGGGACTACCACTATATCAATAATTTTTATGTAATTTCATTTTATTTTATTTTCAATACTTGTTGTTCCCCGCTTTAAAACAAATTCTGGTTTCAGAACTTTTCATGTTAGAGCAGCAAACCTTTGGAACAACGTTGTTGATACTGACACACGTTCAAAATATAATTCTTTGTCTCTTGGGCAATTCAAATATTTAATTAATGATGTTTGAATATGTTTGCATGTTGACTGTAGTTTTATGTCTTGTATATGATATGTATATATGATATTATTTTTATATAATTTCTTGTAAATATTTGTAAATTATGCTTTTTATGTATTATAACTAAAACAGGGCCTTCTAGAATAGCAGTGCTTAGCCACTGAAGAAGCTATCCTGTATAATGAAAGCTTAAATAAATAAATACTATCCAATATTTTTTAGGAAACTCAATACCTAAATCAAACTTGAGTTTACAACAGTCTGTCCATGCCCTTGTTTGTTTTAAAAGGATTGCCCATGACACAGTTACCATTCCATTGCAATATTGTCTGATCTGATTTTGTTTTGTGCGGATATACTTTCCAGCGGCAGTGTATCTCCTGCAGAATTAAATTAGCATCATCATCACAATCTCTCAGCCTACCCATCCATCATGACATGGTTACCATTCCATGCAATATTTTCTGATCTGATTTCGTCCATCATACCCGTCACTGATCACATCCATCTTGCTAATAGACTCTGTCCCACATTGTGGCTAAATTAAGGTTTTGTGCGGAAATACTTTCAAGCGGCAGTGTATCTCCAACAGAATTAAATTAGCATCATCATCGCAATCTCTCAGCCTACCCATCCATCATGACACTGTTACCATTCCATGCAATATTGTCTGATCTGATTTCATCCGTCATACCCATCACTGATCTCATCCATCTTGCTTCTCTGTCCCACATTGTGTTCAGTGCTGATATCAATGGTTGGTATTAAACGTTGGCTATCACAATTTTCACATCTATAGTACATTGTCAGGTGACACCGCAATAAGAAGAATCCCGCTTTCTTTCCCGACGATGAAATTTGCAAAATTCAAGAATTGTTTCCCATTTTTCTCCCGTAAGATATGGTTATGTTTGGTTTTAAGGTCGGCTATTAAGGTGATATTTAGGGTTTAGGTCAGGTTTGAGGTAAGCAATACCAAAAGGGTTAGAAATTTTGAGTGTTAGGGTTTTGATTAAATTTTAGGCTTTGGTTACCGAATTATAACAAGGTCAATGTAAAGTCGTTGGGGGAATTTTCTTCTTGTGGTGACACCAGTTTCTCTGGTCTTCTTTTCACATTTTGACATTGATGTAGGATAAAGTCAACCATGGGACTCAACCACGGAATAGTTTGATTTATAGAACCCCCGGGGGGACTCAACTTTGAAAGTGGTAGGTATGTCAGGTATTTCGCGCCAAAATGGGGTCAGGTGAACTGATTTTCTGTAAAAAATTAGACCTTTGAAACCAATATGGGGGGATCTAGTGAACTGAAATTTTGGACAAAAATAGCCTCCTGAGCTGAAATTTTTTGCATTTCCGGAGCAATTTTGGCAGTTGGAGCTAATATTTTGTAGTTTTCCTCAAAAACGGGGTCAAAAGAACTGAATCACGCTGAAAACGGGGATCTAGTGAGCAGCCTGGCGGCCTGAAAAAGGAGGTCTTAACCGCCGGACATATATATCCTGCCCACATATGTGAGTGCCCCCCCCCCCCCCCCGGGATAGAACCCTGTTTTGGGGGGATGACAATACAACTTTATGAGAGACGGATAACTACAGAGAGTCCAGAGATCTAGAAACGCTGCAGTGAATGCAAAAAAAAAAGGTTTGGGTGAGATTAGTGTGCTATATAAAACTCTGGTCTTTCTAGTAATTGGATAGATCTATATAATGTGATGGTGGATTTGGAGAGGACATGACGTCATCAGATTTTGAAACTCCCATTCAAAAATCTTGAATTGGGGTTGGGACTTCAACCACAGAAAACTAAAAAGATATTCTGATTATCTTAAAGAACTACTTGTCTTTTTATTTACACATTGAAATATATGGGCGATACCACGGATGAACTCAACATGAAATCTGAGTAAACAGTTAGGTAAACAGGCAATTTATTGCGCGTCCACCATTGTCTGACCATCACCAAAAAAATAAAGGTCCTATGGATAGGACTAAAATAGAACTCAACACCTTTTAGTTCATGACCGCATATTTTTTTTAGTCATTATAATCTTAAAAACATATCAGCTTTAATTTTAGCAATGATAGCCCTCTCATTAGTTCTCAAACCTTTTCCTTAATTGTTATTTCTCTCTCTCTCTCTCTAATATAGATATTTAAGTCTCCTTGACCAAGTAAAATACGACCAAGCTATTTGAGACTCATTACTTTAAAAATCCGTCATCTTCTAGTCAAGATGGAAGTCCATCTTTTATCTTAATCGATGCACTGTGAAGTGATTGAAAGTTCAAGTATAGCTGATTAGGCCTTAAAAAATGTTTGATCGACGTAACCCGACCAACCCTATTTTTACCACTGACCCTAAATATTTCTATTTTTTGAGCATGGTAAAAACCTTCCAATCCCAAATTTGATGGGAATCGATTCATGGGGGCCCCCGAGATATGCAGGACATTCAAAATGACCAATAAAAGATGTGTTACAGAAAAAGTGTAGATGTTTTTGTATACAATGTATGTGTCGTATATTTTATGTTCTTGTATGCGAAACATAGACTTTTTTAAAAATCCGACCTACCTACCCTATTTTTTTTTCTATGTTACGCCAATCAAACAATTATTTTTTTTAGGCCTTAATTGTTCAATGCTCATACATTTTTCAACTCCTCAGACAAATATTTTCTTCCAGCTATTTTTATAGACTTCTTTTAAACAGCAATTTATCCACTACAAGCAAGATGTTTGAATAAGTCTATGAAAATTCAATGCTCCTCTATAGCTTCCTGCATCTAGAACATGTTGTCTGTGCATATAAACATATGTCTGATTTGATTGTCGGACCGAGTTTGACATGTAGACATACCTTAACCCGAGCTGTCACTCATCCGACATACAATCGTATTACCATGAGTATTATGTTCAGCTTTGTGCATTTATCACTTGCAAACTTAAAGGGGCAATTCATGATCCACTTTTCACCTTCAAGGTCAACTCCATCCAAATTGAGTTTTTTAGCTTATAGGAATCCTCAGTTGGTATATGTTACGATCCCCAAACCATTCTTTCATATGTGTTTGCATTTTTGAGAAAAGTGAGAAAATGCGTCATTTTCTAATTATTGTTGGGGCCCCCGACAGTAATTACAACACAGTTGCCTATGGGGATTTTAAAAATGCTGACAAAGCTTGTAACTTGGAAACAAACGGTCGGAATCAATTGGAATTTTCGGTATGTGTTTTCGTTGTACTCTTCTTTTTATTTAGCTATATTCACACAAAAATCATGAATTGCACCTTTAACATAAATTTGTAACATGTGAAGTACCTTCAACTTTTCATGAAATGGATTTTAAAACTGAAACAAGTTCAGGAATTGAAAAAAATATGTGAAATATTAAAGCTGTAGGTTCCTATTTTAGGATGTGTATAATTTCCTTTTAACTGATTGAACCCTTTCAGGGTGAGCCATCACAATTTGTGGAGATTACTTACACCATTATAGTGATCTGCGCACACCTGTAAAATGTGCGGAGGCGACATGAATTACAAATCCGGGAGGCAAAGCCAACACGCACTATAATAGGCCTAAATCCCCTGTATTCATTTATTTAAATCACATACATGTAGGACACCCAATTATTGAATTTCTGTATACCAAATTAAACATTATCAAAATACAAATACAATTTAATATGATGATATAATAATTTGGGTCTACACATCAATGACTATCTCGTCATGTGAGTGCAAAAAAGTCATATCTGCAATGGCTGCCATATGTTATAAATTTAACACCTTGTCTCTAGAATGTGAAAAATGCATCAAATTTTCTCTCTCATAAAGCCTCAAAAAAGTTGGCTTGCTAACTTGAAATTGATAGTCGGTTGTATCTTTTTTTCTTCTTGAAAATGGACACAAAAAAACTGAACAAAATAGTTTATAAATATTTTCATTGTTTTGTGCTTTAATTATTCAAGATATATACTTATTCCATGCAAATATAACATTCTGTGAATATTGTTGTAAATTCAACCCAAATATCATGATATTTTTACCAAATGCACTGTTGAGTTAGGCAAAAGTAAATTCACAAAAAAAAAAAAAAAAAAAAGTGACCCTAAATTGCAAATTTTGGGTCGGTCGCAAAGGGCAAGTCAACAAATTTTTAGGCGTAAGTCAGTGGCTCTTAAAATGGTTCTTCAGGTGACGGCACCACCTGTAGAACCATTTCAAGAGCCACTAACCCAAGACTGGAAATTCTACAACGTGTAATTCAAATTTATGTAAAAAAGCAGCTATTGGAGATACGACTTTCTTGCACTCGCCTGACTACTGGTCTCCTCACTCATCACATCCACCAGTGTGATACCCATCCAGTAAATGCATCTTATTATTATCAAATCAAATACGACTGCAATCGTTCAATCATATCGGATGACAAACGGGGATCAGCATCGCATATGGCATAGCTACACAACATGGATATAGATATGGTTAGCAATAAATGAATGGAATGATATAGTACTGAGTGAGACGGATCAGGCATTTTGAAGGTTTGATTTACAAAATCTGTCGTTCCTTGTAAACACCAATTTTGATGTTAAATTGAATACTATTGCTATACAAACTGTATGTATTTATTAAAGTAACTTGCAGGGATATAACTGACAAAATGTTGTGAGTGAGGTGCTATAGTGCCATCATACCATCTTCTATCATTATTATGCTTTGGATCCAAGTGTCGAAAAACTTTGATCCTGAGCATAATGATAAAATTGGATGATTTTCGTCCCATATTTATGGGTCTCGTTATAAGTTTTAGAATATTGGGCTCGACCAATATTATTACAACTTATAGCTTGTCCAATAAATATGGGGTCAATCTATCAAATTTTACTAGGAAGGGTTTATTTATCCATGTTGGCCCATTATTATACTTTGAAGGATCCAAGTGTGGAAAAAATTGGATCCTGAGCATAATAATGATAAAATTGGCTGAATTTCCCCCGATATTTATTGGTCTCGCTATGAGTATTAAAATATTGGGCTCGACCAATATTTTTACAACTCATAACTTGACCAATAAATATGGGCTCACTAGGAAAGGTTTATTTATCCAGGCTGGTCCATAGGGGACACATGGGACCCATGATGGAAACCAAAAAAAAGTTGAACAGACATAGTATATGTCTCGTAAAGCTGAGAGGGTCTATAGTTGCCCAGCTTGGAGCAGCCTTGTTTATTTCGAAGCGATTTAGGTTAGACTCCACTAATTGTAAATTATGTTTTGAAATCACCACACCTCCTAAATAAGTCTGTTACCTTCCCAGCATTGAAGAACGCAGATTCCAATTCGACATTCTGTACTCAATGTAGCCTGTTACAGGGATTGGCTACACATATTTTATGGACCTAATTTTTATGTTATAGTTATGATACCAAACAAGATATGATTTCCTCTGCTGGCGTTTAGGCCAAGTAAATACAATTTTATGTTTCTCGTCCGGGTTTCTGAAAAAAGGAGGAAGACATTTTTTTATTGGTAAACAACGGTACTCTAAAATTTACTTTAATTTAGCACCAGTTTGGCATGTTCTGTATGCAAAAAGATGTCAAAGAAAACCAATGTTTTGTTTTGAGAGTTGGGCCTCACTAATGATCACATAACTCACCTGATAAAAAAAATCACCTGGAATACCCCATTACACATTAAGCAAGGCTCTGGAATAAGTGTAACATCCTTAAAAATATTTAAGAACAAGCTAAGATCGAAAATTTACAAAATAAAAAGAAATATGAAAATTCTCTGAAAAAGAAAGCGCAAGGGGACAAGAAACAAATACTTTTTTAATTGCCTTACATTTTGTCAGAAACATTGAAATGGATTAAATGATGGACACTAATTGGCAATCACAAAATCTATCATCAAGAAAAATCTGAAACATCAATAAATAGGCATCCATTAACCCCAACACGTCACAGTCAAACAAAAAGCAAAAATGAAGAAATTCGCCAAGTCCAAATACGTCACAGACGGGGGATATATGGGCACGAAATGGCTGCCATGGCATTCCACATTCTGTGGCTTGCCATATAGGTGGGCATGGGTTCATGATGCGAGAAGTCAGGGGGTTCGAATCCCAGGAGACACAGGACATTTTTGTATGGCGTATTCAGACTAATATAGCTTGGGAGTTGGGGTTAATGTATGAAAGCAAAAGCCAATTTGAAAAGAATTTAAATTGAAAAAATAAATAACCTATACTCTAGTTTCATCATCTTGTAAAGATTTCCAAAAATTTTAAATTTCTTTATCCAGTTTTACAAAACAGATAAATAATAAAATGGCAAAGAAGTTATTTTTAAATTGGACAAGTTCAGTATTTTCCCAAATGTCTCCCAACATTTCAAAATTTTTGCATCATTTGAAGTATAAACGGTAATCATGACAGCACTCAAAGTTCCATTGTCAAATTCAAACCCTGTATTTCAAAATATTTACATATATTCTTTTATTTCTAATTATCATTGTCAACAATGATAAATACTGCCCCCTATAGTTGAACCTTTAAGATAGTCTTTCTCAGGAGATCTAATGCAAACTCAAATATTCTTTTGATTTATCTGCAATCTATGATGTGAAAGGAATGTTTTACAAACAAATCTTTGCCTCTTTCTTGATATAGCATTAGTACATACGTTAAGACAAGGTTCGAGATTAGACCCCGATTTGACTGCCAAAAGTGTGACAAAATTATTTAGGGGTGAAAAAATTAGTAAAAAGTATGTAAATATATCATTTCTAAGGTAAAAATATCCATAGTTTCTGATTATGCAACTAAAAATCCCCTATCCTTTATAGTTTTTTCGGAAATTTATGGTTTTCGTCCATTTTTGGTCAAACATGGGCGCTTTTCGGTGACAAAATATTTTACCAACCATAATATTTTGCCCTGTACACCTAAAACACATGGTGGTATCAATCTTTTATATAATATTTTGCATAATTCATACTAAAATACTTCAAATACAACCATTTTAAATCAAATTGTTTGCATCGTTTGCTTGTAATGTACACTCAAAATCAATGTTTCGCGTGACAAAAGTAGTCCGAAAATACGGTGTTTTTCCAGAAAATCGAACAAAAAATCAACATAAAATCTTACAGGAAGGTTCTACAGATTTCATTTACCCCTCATTTTGTGTGTAAATTAACTGTCTTTAAGTTTATACCCTTTTTAAACACATTCACTCCTTTAAAGATGAAGAACATTTCATATATGTTATCCCTACCCCTTAATTTTTCAAAGTGTGAAAAAATTATGGCCGTTTGTTAAAAAAATTTGCATTTTTTTATTTTAAGCCCTATGGACATAAAATTCAAAAGGAATATGCTCAGGACTATTGCCCATGAGGCTATTATACTTATATTTGCTTAGGATGTTTAATAAAAAAATGCAAATTTTTTTAACAATTGGATTTGCCCGTTTTTACCCCATTTCTGACCATCTCGGCCCTGTATTAGTCAATGGAGGAAATTTCAAGTTCAAGATTAAGCATTTTTGACTTCATATTTGAATTCTACACAAAATTATAGCCTAGAAACATGTGTCATTCTTTATTTAAAGAATTTTTATTTTTTGCCATTTTTGGCAGTAAAATCGGGGTCAAATCTCGAACCTTGTCTTAAGAGAATAGCCTGATACCTAAGGTCAACTAACAAAATTAATTCTAATATTTGGCTTATCTGAATGTTTTGATCAAAATTTTCCCAATATTTGTTAATTAACTTTTATTAAGTATAAATCATCCACAAATAAAAGTTCAAAATTTGTGTCCAATTCCCCTTTAATTTAAATCAGCACTGTCAACAAATAATTAATTTTATTTTCTCAAAATTGAATAATAAGCTGGCATTCTGAAATTATCAGTTTTTCCACTGACCACTGCTTCATCTTTATTAGTCACCGAGTCAAAGTTCATAAGCACAATCAAATAGATGCAGTAAGCCAATATCATTTGCCCACTGGGGATTCTGATACCTTATCTCCATTGCCCCTGCATAATCATCAGCAAAACTGTTACAGTATTATTGTATCAGCTATCGGCACACTTTGATATTATGGTTTGCTTATAGAGGATGGCCCATAATTGCCGAATCTATTAACCTCCTTTTCCTTATATATGAAGTGCTACATTTGGTGTTGGATGAAAAAACTGCACTCTCTATACTTCCTTGGAAATTTGTTTTGATGTACACAATTTCTTTTAAGTGAGTGTTTTTTTTTTCGTTTGTTTGTTTGTTTTTTGATGAAGCAAGGTACTCCCTTGATTGAAAAAAAAATGGAAAGGAAATATTCAAATAGTGAACACTGGTCAACTGAATGTTCAAGATAATTATATAAACTTGGAATGTAAGCCTATAATTTATTGACATGTTCAAAACGAATGTAATTTTGCTGTTTGACAAATTGCAAAATTAAATAAATCCCTCATAAAATTAAGAACCAGTGCTTGATAACTCAACATTTTTGACATTTGTCAATAAAGCAGTCTGGCTACAGAAATTAATCAATACTACGTTTAATTACAGTACATGCTAATGGCCACTAGATCATACTTCTTGTTTGTAGTAATTCATACTACTCCTGATACTGGGTGGAACATTATATCAAATATGTGTACCGCCGCGGCAAAAGGGTCCAGTTGTCGACTTCTACATGTTGCTCATTGTAGCATATCTGATATACAAATACCATACAATAGATATGCTACAAGGAGCAACATGTACGAGCCGACAACTGGACCCTTTTGCCGCGGCGGTACACATATGTTCTTTCAAAACACCAACATGTTCTTTAATCTAACAATGAGCAAAAACAAAAATCAAAAGATGCTTTTAAAAATGCTTACTTATCCTGAATCAGGAAACAACTTTCATGGAAGGTTACCTGAAAATTCACTATTTTGCCTTCAGTTGATAGCATTTATCTTCAATGGTTCAGTTTTGTTCTTCAAGTTTAATTGCCTAGTAATATTGCTATCTTCAGTAGATGATTCAATTCTTCAGTTGATAATAAAGCACTACAATCGGGCTCAACTGATTTGGTTTACTGACAAGAGAGGCCCACCAGGTTCGGCTCGGCTGTCAGTGGCTTTATATAGATCACTATTCTATGTAGAGCCTAAGTTAGTGAACTATATAGGTGAGGGTTGCAAGTGTGACTAGTGATAATAGTCCATTTATATTGCTGTCTTCGATAGATAGTTCAGTTTAGTCTTCAATTGATTGTTTAGTCATATTGCTATCTTTGGTAGATAGCCCAATTTTGGTCTTCAATTGATCGCCTTTAGTAATATTCCAATTTTGGTCTTCAATTGAACGACTAGAGATATTGCTATCTTCAGTAGATCATTAATCTTGATCCTCACTAGATAGTCAAATCATTATGAATGAATAATAACCAATTGCTATCACAAATAGTGGATATTAAATAGATTGACATTTTTGTCTCCAGCAGAATGTACAATTGTTGTCTTGATTTAATAAAAGGTGATTTTTTTTTCAAAACATTAAGCAATATATATTGAACAGATAGAAAAATGTAATTCTGGTTGATAATGATATAAAATTGTCTCAGCTTAAGTGTAGAACCCTTAAAGGAATGCATGTGTGTAAAATTATTTTTCAATTAAAGTGTATCTTGGATAGACTATTAAATATTTTTTGTACACTTTTATTTTTGTCAAATAATTAATGTACCAGTACTGAATTCAATAAAACAAATTTATGAGCATTCAATGAAACCTGACATTCAATAAAGCAAAGTAAAAAAATATTTTTGTTTCTCGTCCCCTCGCTTCCCTTTTTGAAGATTTATTTCTTTTTATTTTGTAAATTTTTAATAATAAACTTGTCCATGATTTTGGTTAAGAAAGCCAATCTTACACCAGAGCCTTGCAAAATGTGTCATGGAGCATTTCAATTAAGTTTTCCGATCATTAGAAGGGCCCAACTATCAAAACAAGAAAATAAAAAAAGACTTCATCGTTTTATCTTAGATATATATCATTTTTCGAAACTGAACATGCAAAAAAAAGGGGGCTAAACCAGGTAAATTTAAGGTAGTCTACCGATAAAAAAATAAAAAAACCTCTTAATCACTTTTCAAAAACCTGGATGTCAAACATACAATTTTATTTATTTGGCCTCAGATGACTCCACTCTCATGACAAACAGTGATAAGACTGATGATGACATCAAGCTTGTCCTTGTAACAATAACACATCCTAAACACGGCAAAAGGAAATCTTGATTCCAACCATCTCGTCAAAATCACGAAAACAATTTATCACAAATGACGCTCTACAAACAAAGCGGGTCGTGTTTATGTATTTTTCCCCTTCCCCTTAATAAGTAACTGTCGCAAATTTGCCTTCTAACCCAATCCCATTTACGCATTTTGTCGTGCAATTAAGCCTTTCTCTGGTCAGATAACAGCCAGGGGCAATAACTGACCAAGCGTTGACCTGGTCAGACAAACTTCAAATATTGTGCATTTTATGCTCTACTTCTTAGAGTAACTACATGTGTGCTTACGCCTTGTTAGGCTAAAAAAAAATATATTTGGTTGCCCTCCACAGCTTTTTTCAGAGATGGTCAGTCGTTTTTGTTTTTTTTGTTGTTTTTTCAATACTCCTCCACGGACCGCTAAAGTCGATCAGCCGCTTCAGCCTTAACAACTTCCCCTGCGACATCCAAATCAAAACAATCAAATACCTCTTGTAGTGATTTGGGACATCCTAAACATTTTAAGGGTTGAATATCGAAAAAAACAAAAATATAACATTGGGGGTTTTTTGTATCGAAAAAAGCAAAAATAACATTGGTTTTTTTTGTAGTTTTCGGTAAGTTTTGCATATTTTTGAGAAAAAAAAATTTCAATAAAAAAAAGTTTGTGTCGGACTGAAAAATAGGGTCCGTCGGTGGAGGGCAACCAAATAATTTTTTTGTTGGCCTTACGCACACACACATTTGTATTCATTTAAAGTGGTTCTGTACTCTTAACCCCATTTGACCTCTTTTACTGGTAATTTTTGAAACAATGATTATTTAGGGCTAAGGTAGCTTTAGATGATTAAATGAGACAGTGCATACATGATGGAGGACAAGAAAGGGGTGGATGATGTGTTTTGATACCATAATGTTCTAAGATAATAAGCTTTGTGGCAGATATTTTGTGATAGATAAAATCTATAAAGCAACTGACATTGACCTAATTTAAAATTATCTTTTTTGTACCAATGACACTCTAAATCATTCTTAGTGTGATTTTACTACCTAGAATTAGATTTTTGGCTATCCATTGCTGCAAACGCCAATATTTTCGCGCAAGTCTAATTTTGAGCTATTTTGAATCATTTGAACATGCAGTTTTTCGCGCTACATTTATTTCCACGCTAGGCTGATTGTGCGCGAAAATTAATGTAACACGAAATAAACCACTTTTACAGTATGAGATGATACAAGACTGCCCAACAGTGGAGCCGCATGTTGCGCAATTATACGCACACATCAGAAGTGCGAACAGCTTTACTGGATTTGAATATTTCATATTTGAATAGGGGTAAATACTTTTCCAATGATGATGGAAGTTATCATTTTTGGCAATTTAATTTACATCATTCTTGGTTCACCCACTACTTAAAATAATGAACTCCCATCCATAACAATAAATCTTATCTTTTTTCCTCTAAATAGATTTCTATAAATGACAATTGGACTAGTATTTTGCTGCCAAGAAAATAACAAAACGGACAACACAAGACTAACGTACACAAGACTATGCTGGACATATGCCAGTGTGAGCAATTCATTCAGACTGGGGTTGATGAAACCAAAGTAGGCATATGGTTATGAAAAATTACAACAGCAGTATTCATTGTTTTGATAAAACTAAATCAGATTATCACAATCAAAGGTTGCAGAATTAAAACTGACAATTACAATTGACAAGCAAAGGTGTAACGACGACGAGCGCATAATTGGACTTCACATGATTTTGACATGAGATCGTTTCTGGGCATAGATGAGTAATTGCCCACGTCTCTTTCCGTGGTATCATATAACAGACCAAAACATCCACTCTGTGGTTTTTCGTGGGAATCTGGGAGGAAAAACCTGCCATCAAGTGGGAAATGTTGAAGACTAAATCACACTCCTCGGGAGAACAATATACCTGTCAATCAGACATCTCAGATGTCGGCTATGTACCATCTGTCGTCATGTCCGCTGTAGACAAGAGAAGATAACGTGAAAATCTGTGCGAGTCGCGCAAGATTGTCTTGTATATCTATATATTTGACAATTTAGAAACAATTTTCAAGAATTCTTCATGGTTGAATTAAAGAGTCTTTGCAGATGGATTCGTGCACATGTAAACAAGACACAAACAGCTCAGAACCTGCCGTCAACAAATGTTTACTATACTAATCATTGTGACGTAGAACAACTAGACTGCACCGCCATATGCCATATTTGCTGCTCGGCTGACGGCAAATTTGTTAGCTGGTTTTATGAAACGTTTGCATCACATTTGTAAGAGTGATGGAGCGAGCTAGCAATGTAACAGATATTGTTAATTATGATGCCCTCGTGGGAAATTAATCATGATGGCTTATGTGGTCAGACATAGAAACGTAAACAGCTAGTGCAAGCCATAGTCCAACCACAGGGCAGGTAGAGAGGGAATGTTGATTGTATCATATTCAATGTGTTTATTCAACTTTCAAGTCCAATTTACCGATGTTAGAAAGTCACATTCACTGACCGGATTGGTGGTTATCCCTAAAATAGGATATAGGCCTATAGCTTTTTGACATTCTAAACCTTAACCC
>JXSR01S001413.1:60471-81554 GCA_000969725.1 Ophiothrix spiculata
AATTTCACTCCCTCTGTAATACAAAACGTTAATAATCCAGTTTTTTGAAGGGAGTCTTTTCGATTCGAAAGTGGTGTTTACTTGTCGATAATTCCAATATCATAATGTCTTCATCATCAGTATTGTAGAAAATGACAAAAAAATTATATTATACCATGAAAAAGTCTTGGTTTCGGAAATGGGACAATGAGATTGATTGACAGGTGCGCTAACGACAAGCAAGTCAACCCTGCAGAGAGAGACAAGTTTGACAACTAAATGTGAGGGCGCAAAATATGAGGTTTGATTACTCAGGGTGATCTACTGAAGATGAAATTGGTTGAAAATTTGGAAAATCGCATATCACTGCTACTTTTCCAAGATGTGACTCTCTCAGGAAATATTGTCTATTGACCTTATCCGGGTATCACACAGAAATGAAAGGGGTTTGCCAAAGATTTTCCAAATTTTGGGGAAAAAATCTACAAAATCATTAATGTGTTCTCAGTACGGGCGTGTTGTTTACGCACCAAAATTCATTTTTTTTTCCGACTTCATTTTGGGTATATGATACTTGAACCAATACAAGTATCAAAAAAAGAGAAAAATGCAAAAAATTGCCTAATTTGCATATCGGTGGCCATCTTGGATTTTTGGTGTCGGATTTCAAAAGAGCAAATGTAGGGCCGCAGTACTCAACGAAAAATGCTAGAGACTTCATTATTTTTAAATGAAAGAGAAAATTAAAACAAAAAAAATCATTGACTTTCACGAATCTAAAGTTGACCTTATTCGCATGTAGGCCTACTTTTTGGTCATGACTCACCCGGGAGGGGTACTTAGTACAGAAGTGATTACGGGGACGTGGCACAAGCTTGGGTAGCAAAATCAGGCTGTCTGGTATGCCAATGGGTCCTTTTTCTTTGCAAAATGTGGTATATATTTTGGTGGGTCTGTTTTTCAAAATGTTCAAATTAGCGTAAATTTTTCGCAGAAAATTTCAATTTTTGTATAAATTTGACTCAAAATTTGGGCATTTGGATATGGGTCCCTTTTTTTTTTTTTTGAAAATTAGTCACGGGGGGTACTTCACATTTCCCAGCGGCACACCCCTATCAAAACCAGACTTGAGTAGTACCCCCCCCCCCCCACGGACTCACTCTGTAATAAAATGTCACAGTTGAACGGATCTTTGTAGGCCATACTATCTACTGAAGACAAGGCTCTACTGTAGTAAAAGGAACTTGATGCTATGTCATAAGTTGACCTTGTGCTATCTACTCAGGATTACTACCATTATGCATCTGAAGTTGACATTATCCATATGAAGTTGACATTATCAATGTGTTCTATCTGCCGTGTGTGTATTAAATGAAATCAGGAAATATCAGTTGACTTAGCGTGTGTGCTATCTACTCAAGATGACTATCAGGAAATATTATGCATTTGAAGTTGACATTTTCCATCTGAAGTAGCTTGAAGTTGACTTATCCGTGTGTGCTATCTGCCGCGGCCGTGCATGTGTGCAATAGATGACTGTCAGGAAGTATTATGTGATGTTGAACTATCGTGTGTGCTATCTACTCAAGATGACTCTATCAGAAAATATCCGAATGTCAAAAATGATATTCTTGTTTAGGCTTTTAGTTGATTCTATCCATGTGCGTTATTTAGTCAGGATTATTTGACTACTCAAGATGACTCTATAGGCCTACTGAATGCTACGAATCTAGATAAATGTATATCTAAAGTTGACCTATTGGGTGCTTTGGGGGAAAATTTGCCAAAAAAGCACCCAGTTCGAGTAAAATTGGGTGCTTTTCCATCAAAATTGGTATACTGATCATGCTGATGGGTGGGTTTTGAGCCAAAATAGGTATAGAGATGGTAAGTTTTTCAAAGTCCGGCAGACACATACCCGTACAAATTTTTTTGAAGACCCCCGGGTCTGAAAGTTGACCTTTCCTGCGTGGTGTGCTATCTACTCAAGATTAAGTCGTCTTTATCTATATATGTGTGCTATTAGGAAATGTCATGTATCTATATCTAAATCTAATGTCATCCTTATCTACGAATGCTATTTACTCAAGATGATTATCAGTAATTGTCATATATCTATCTAATTTGACTTTATCTATCCGTGTGTACTTTAAACTCAAGATTAATAAGTCATCTTAACCTAAGTTAACTTAATCCGTGTGTGCTATCTACTCAAGATGACTATCAGGAAATGTCATGTATCTAAAGTTGACCTTATCCGTGTTTGCTATCTGCTCAAGATGATTCTATCAGGAAATGTCATGTATCTAACGTTGACCTTATCCGTGTGTGCTATCTACTCAAGATGATTCTATCAGGAAATGTCATGTATCTAAAGTTCGCCTTATCCGTGTGTGCTATCTACTCACGATGAATATCAGGAAATGTCATGTATCTAAAGCTGACCTTATCCGTGTGTGCTTTCTACTCAAGATGACTATCAGAAAAAGACATGTATCTAAAGCTGACCTTATCCGTGTGTGCTATCTACTCAAGATGATTCTATCAGGAAATGTCATGTACCTAAAGCTGACCTTATCCGTGTGTGCTATCTACTAAAGATGATTCTATCAGGAAATGTTATGTATCTAAAGCTGATCTTATCCGTGTGTGCTATCTACTCAAGATGACTATCAGGAAATGTCATGTATCTAAAGCTGACCTTATCTGTGTGTGCTATCTACTCAAGATAACTATCAGGAAATGTCATGTATCTAAAGTTGACCTTATCCGTGTGTGCTATCTACTCAAGATGAAATGTTATGTATCTAAAGCTGACCTTATCCGTGTGTGCTATCTACTCAAGATGATGCTATCAGGAAATGTCATGTATCTAAAGTTGACTTTATCCGTGTGTGCTATCTACTCAAGATGATTCTATCAGGAAATGTCATGTATCTAAAGTTGACCTTATCCGTGTGTGCTATCTATCTACTCAAGATGATTCTATCAGGAAATGTCATGTATCTAAAGTTGACCTTATCCGTGTGTGCTATCTACTCAAGATGACTATCAGGAAATGTCATGTATCTAAAGCTGACTTTATCCGTGTGTGCTATCTACTCAAGATGATTCTATCAGGAAATGTCATGTATCTACAGCTGACCTTATCTGTGTGTGCTATCTACTCAAGATGACTATCAGGAAATGTCATGTATCTAAAGTTGACCTTATCCTGGTGTGCTATCTACTCAAGATGACTATCAGGAAATGTCATGTATCTTAAGTTGACCTCATCCGTGTGTGCTATATACTCAAGATGATTCTATCAGGAAATGTCATGTATTTAAAGCTGACCTTATCCGTGTATGCTATCTACTCAAGATGACTATCAGGAAATGTCATGTATCTAAAGCTGACCTTATCCATGCGTGCTATCTACTCAAGATGAGTCTATCAGGAAATGTCGTGTGCCTAAAGTTGACCTTATCCATGTGTGCTATCTACTCAAGATGATTCTATCAAGAAATGTCATGTATCTAAAGCTGACCATATCCGTATGTGCTATCTACTCAAGTTGATTCTATCAGGAAATGTCATGTATCTAAAGCTGACCATATCCGTATGTGCTATCTACTCAAGATGACTATCAGGAAATGTTATGTATCTCTATCAGGAAATGTCATGTATCTAAAGTTGACCTTATCCGTGTGTGCTATCTACTCAAGATGACTATCAGGAAATGTCATGTATCTAAAGCTGACCTTATCCGTGTGTGCTATCTTCTCAAGATGACTATCAGAAAATGTTATGTACCTAAAGTTGACCTTATCCGTGTGTGCTATCAACTCAAGATGATTCTATGAAGAAATGTCATGTATCTAAAGTTGACGTTATCCGTGTGTGCTATCTACTCAAGATGATTCTATCAGGAAATGTCATGTATCTAAAGTTGACCATATCCGTATGTGCTATCTACTCAAGTTGACTATAAGGAAATGTCATGTACCTAAAGTTGACCTTATCCATGTGTGCTATCTACTCAAGATGATTCTATCAGGAAATGTCATGTATCTGAAGTTGACCTTATCCGTGTGTGCTATCTACTAAAGATGATTCTATCAGGAAATGTCATGTATTTTAAGTCGTCTTTATCTACGTGTGCTATACCCGACTCAAGATGACTATCACGAAATGCCATGTATCTCTAAAGTTGACCTTTTCTTTTTGGTGTGCTAACTCCTCAAGATTAAGTGTTTTTATCTATGAGTTTTATTTACTGAAAATGACTATCAGGAAATGTCATGTATCTAAAGTTGCCCTTATCTGCGCAGTGTGCTATCTACTCAAGATTAAGTGTTTTTATCTACGAGTGCTATTTACTCAAGATGACTCAGAAAATGTCACATATCTATTCAAACCTAATGTCATGTACCTGAAGTCATCTTTATCTACTCAAGATGATTATTAGGAAATGTCATGTATTTATCTAAAGTTGACCTTATCGGCGCAGTGTGCTATCTACTCAAGATTAAGTGTTTTTATCTACGAGTGCTATTTACTCAAGAAGACTCAGAAAATGTCACATATCTATACCTTATTTACATGTGCCATCTTGTCTATTTGATGGCGAGACATGTACATTATGGAGACATTTTTTAGTAAATACTACATCACGACATGGCATGCCATCATTTCAAAGGAAATCTCATTTCAAAATGACACAAGACATTGTTTTACATGTGAATATTTGAAAGATGTACCCACAAGGAAATGCATCTCCACAAGTAATGTACACTGCCGCTGGAAAGTATTTCCGCATAATTAAAAAACGTTGAGAACCTCTTTTTATATAAAACGACCTAAAATCATAAAAGATTCATGCTTGTATTATTATAGGTGACTTATTTATTCAATATATATATTTCTTCTGATATTATCAATCAAAATTGACCTTATCAATTATTCATAACCTCATTATCACCGTGCAACCGGATAGATGTTTTCAGGTTATAAGTTTTCAAAGAAATTTGCAGAAAAATATTAAACTCTATTTATTATGCACAGGCTATGCATTTCACACTATATTTTCAAATGCATTAAGTGTAATTCTGCATTGCTTCTATAGATAATTATAAAATATAGATTCTGTTAAAAAAATTTAAAAGTAAATAAACGCCCGAGATACGGCTAAATAAAGGTTTTATGCAGAAAAACTTTCTGGTGGCAGTGTACCAAACTTGTCTATGTCCTATCAGGAATAGAAGTTCACAAATACACACATTTGTGATGGCTCACCCTGAAGGGGGGGGGGGACTTTGCAGATGATATCAATTTTGATTTTATCATTTCATCTGTTACAGCATTGTCTAAGCTTTAAAATGACACCTTACATGTTGAAATTGATCAATGCGATCAAATTTTATAACAGAAAATCTGCTGAAAATTCTTAATATTTTCATTATTTTTTGCCGCCTGTTTTCATCGGTTTCTGGAAAAGCGTTCTTTCGCAAAGTCCCCCTTTTCGGGATGAGTCATCACATTTATAAAAATAATTGAAACCAATGTCACATTTATTATGAATTATCATTTTCAAATCAAACTTTAATCAAATGCATTTTCATAACAATATATCCCTGAATTATCAAAAATAAAAGAATGTATCTTAGAACAAAAATCTTCTAGAATCACAAAATAACTGAGATGCAAATCATGTAATGAAAAATAATATCAAGTTTTATCAAATTTACAATTCAACGTAAATCATATATCAGTGTTAAGGTGAGATTCCTTTTATCCGTTTGCGGTGCGTTTTGCACTGTAAGGGTACTGGTAGTTGTATAATTTAAAGCACATGATTGAATGGTATCAGGTTGAAGTTGAGATTCAATGAGACTGTCCGTTTTCAATGCGGTTCCTCATGCGGTGCATTTTGAATCGATATAATGGTTTTCAGTGAGAGTGATTCCTTTTATCCGATCCGTTTGCGGTGGGCTATCCGGAAACGCATGTGTTTACTTGAATCGGTCCCTGGACCTATTCATCCATTTTGGTCTTACGGAAACTTTTCTATCAGAGAAAATGATGAAATGGAACCGCATTGAAAACGGACAGACAAAATTGAATCTCAGCTTCAACCTGATATAATTCAGCTCCATTCAATCGTGTGCTTCAAATAATACCAGTACCCTTACAGTGCAAAATGCACCACAACCGCACCGCAAACGGATGAAAGGAATCTCAACTTTACACATGTTACATAATAACCAAATAATATAAAGCAATATATCAAAATAAATACAAAATATATTCAATAATTTTTTCAGATTTCAAAATGTACAATTAATTCATATCAATTGACTTAGGCTTTGGAGCACAATTAGGCCACAACTTTGTGCAGCCGGCTGCAACCTGGCCACAGCCTTAATTTTCCAAAATGGCGGCCATAGGTTTGATTGTTCACCTCAAGATTATTGTAAAATATTCATTACATGTTTTGAAATTATTTAGAGGTACATAATCAATCCTACGGTCGCCATCTTGGATTAAGGCTGTGGCCAGGTTGCGGCCAGCTGCACAAAGTTGTGGCCTAATTGTGCTCCGACGCCTTACAAACTTGTAATATATTTTTATATAATTTTCATATAAAAATAGGCATTTGTTTGATAATATGGCAGTATTCTCTATATAAGTCAGAGTAGAGTTGTAAAAACAATTTATTTGTTGAGATGGTTTAACAAGATTTACAAGTTTTTACAGATTTCTATATAATTGCATTTGTATTTTAAATAGTAACTCAAAATGCCATAATGGCTAAATCTCTTCATTATAACCAGTGTTCCCGCTAAGCATTTTTTCTTTTATGTCACCAAAAGTGACATAAAAGAAAAAAAAATACAGCTCGCCATCGCCAATTTCGGAAATATCACCTCAAAAATGAGAGTATGATTTTAAATATAATCTGAATAAGACTGGAATAAATGAACGTTGTGTATAAACAAAACCCTATTTTCGTCTTTTTGTTTCGGAAACCCCTTACGCCAATTTTTGAGCTTCTGCACCAATTTGGCGACATTCGGCCTTAGCGGGAAAATTGCACTGATTATAACCCAGAACTCTCCATACTGACCCTTTGCATGAAATTGCCATTTATGAAGAGAGCCTCTATCTTGATTTCATTATCTCCTCTCAATAGGCCAAGAAAACAAATTGTTGTGTTGTCCTCAAGTCAGAAAATTTGAATTTTTTAGGTCGGTCGGTCTCATTTTTTTGTTATAAACTGAATGAGGCTGTGGATTCACCAGCTGCTTACTTTCAAATTTTGAAGGGGGGCCTACTTTCTAAAAAAAACCAAAACACAATTTTTCACATTTTTAGGGTCAGTCGCTGAGGGCAACACAACAATTTATTTTGGCCTTATGAGTACAGTATGGCACATATACAGATTATATGCTGCGGAAGTAGTGACGTCATAATTTGTCCAAATCACCCAACACGTGCGATCTGGTTCCAAACAATGATCATGTCCACAGTGGTTCACTGATGACACGTATTAACACAATAGGCGTATGTATATACAAAAATCAGACCATCTTTTCACTCGCTTTTTGTACACAAACTGAAAAAAAAAAATAATGACAGGGATGACTCTTTTCTATACCACATTACTGCAATCTATGCTTATTTTTGCTTCATTTGGATTCAAGGGTAATCTTGACCGCCGGACATATATATCCTGTCCACATATGTGAGTGCCCCCCCCCCCCGGAATCAGAATCATTAATACTGCAAGAAATGCCCCAAATTATAGCATTCACAATGGTACAAAAATATTATCTATCAATCAATGTAAGCACTGCATTAACGCAGGTCATTAACAGAAGTTATTGTTACCTGATAATGACTGTGAAGTTGATTTGCATAAAAGTTGAAATAATCTTATTACATTGGATCACGCCTTTAAGGCTTTGTCAGACATCACCGTATAGAGCAAAACGTACGAATAACGTACAATAGTTTCACATATTGAACATGTGCTAAACGGATCACCACCGCATGAATAATGAATTAAACGTATACACAACGGACAGACCGTATGGATATCTTATTGAACGTACTTATAACGAACACTTGACGAACAAAAATGTATGAAACAGAACAATAGTGGGATAAATTACGTTAGGCTTTATACAGTGATGTGTGACAGAGCCTTTACGTAGGTTAATGAGGTTATTAATGGCTCTTTTAAGACATGGTCCTATATATGATCAGGAGACTGTACATGTCACCTGAAGGACCACTGAAGAGCCACTGATGTGGGAGAGAAATTTTGAGCAATTTTTGCATTCTAGTTATAAGGTGTAAACTAAATATAACATATTACAGCCATTGCAGATAAGACTTTCTTGCACTCATATGAAAATCTGTAATGCAGGAATCGGATTCCTCTGCAACTAGTACGTGTTACAGTAACATATCTAAAAGCATTGCATAATTTATAGTATACCCCAATCCTTATTCAATAATGGGACAAGAAACATCATGTACAAAATGTCTGTAAATTTCTGCAACTTTGGAAATGGTTGGACATTTTCGTTAGTATGTCTGTAAACAGGGACTCTAACCAAAGATACACGCATATTGTTCTATGATTACTGGCCTATTGCTCTATCAACTGTTCCAGCTTTTTTTGCACTCAATTTAAACGAGTTTGAAGATGTGGTACAATAACGCAAACTGTAGATTGAATTTATCACCAATCATTTGTCATCTGTAATTATATAACTCATCCATAGATTCTAGTCATTTGATTGGTAAGATTGTAACACATGACCATTTGTCATTTTTACTATCTCTATCAGCCGTTTGATACATTTTACTATCACTTTCATCAGTTTGATAGTATATCAAACACTGCAGTATACAGTAGGGACCTATTGCTTTCTGCTACATGGGTAAATACAAAAGTTTAAATGTGTTATCAAACAACTTGAATCTATAGATGAGTTATATAAAATAAATATTAACTGCTTACATTCGTGTGATAGTACAGATATATCATTCCTCATTGAAAGATTGATTGTTCCACTATATTGGCTTGTGAAATGGAACAATCAATCTATTAATTTGGGATGGTATATTTTTACCATCACACTCATAAGCAGTTAATATTTGTATTATACTGTCCAACCATGACAAAAGAACCCAAGTGACATTAGAGATATTGCCTAAAAAACTATAGTAGCTGCTATTGATTTGTAGTTAAATCTCAAATTTTGAACGTTTATTTTGGGTGGTTATTTTAGACAGCTAAAAATTTTGCAGTACCAGATAAATATGGTTAACCTTGTCTGTTTCCAAGTAAGTATTCAATTTCCCCAAAAATGTCACTTGGGTCCTTTTGTCATGGTAGTACCTACTGATATTGCATTGTTAAGAATTTTCACTATTGCGCCTACTGTTACAATGTTACAGTTTACACAAGTTATATTATATAAAATCATTTTTTTACATATTTACATATTTGGTATAGCTGTAGTGATTATAAAGTAGAAAAATAAACACTTTTACATATAATTGCAAATGTCTTACTTATCTTCTGCATGATTTTAAACACAAATCAATAAATAGAAAAAAAAAAACTAAAATGATATCATGAAATCATAACAAATAATAGTTTGACAAATTTACTTACAATATTTCATATTTTTCATTATCATAAATTATTATATGCATGGATTTAATCCTGATTTAGAATGCATTATATACTGTATTAATAAATTCAAGTATGTTGGAACCCTATGACATTATTTCATATAGTTTCAACCATCTTTCGAAAAACCCGTAAATAGTTCATTTCAAAAGACTATTTACGGGTTTTAAGAGACTATTTACGGGTTTTGAAAGACTATTTACGGGTTTTATGCGCAATTTATAGCCGCGTCACTTTCACGCACGGACTTATGCGCGCAACAAACTTAGACACGTAAGCCAATACGTCCATTAACCTGGCTTGCATCCATGGTTAAAGCATTTTGTTAGTGAATTTTTTAAAATAAGATAAATTATAAATTAGGCCATTAAGCAAATAAAAATTACATTAAAAAACAAATATTAATACAGTATATAAAACAAATATATACTGACATTTTTCAGATCTCTGGATTAAAGTATGGTCCGTCAGTGACTAAAATTTAGATATCTTAGTCACTTCAGGTCCATGGTTTTAACCAGAGATTTTCAAGTCAGTATATATTTGTATACTATAACGTGAATTCAACACCATCTTATTTGCATTTTTGTTTTACATGAAGCAATTTCATCAACAAGGTGTCTTTGTTTTTTATTTTTTGTTCTGTTATACATTTTTCTATCAAGGTCTTGAGTAAATTTCAAATTGTGTTTTTAAATTGCGACCCGTCATATCGAAAGGTACCTTAAGGGTCCCAAAATCAAAATTGATTTTTTTTCTCATCTAAAAGCTGAGATTTTAAGCTTTAAAATGACACCTTGCTTTTGGTTATTGGATGTTCCGTTGTGAAGTTACATCCAAATTGGTAAAAGGCATCGGGCTGATTTGGAAAACTATAGTTCTGGGAAAATTGAGTTTTTGTTTTGAACTTAGTAAAACATGAATGCAGAGACGATTTCTATCTTGGTTTTCAATACATTTTTCTTATGTTTTGGATGTTGGAACCTGATAATAGGATAGAACACACTTTAAAGATAACTTTTCTGATGATTTTAGAAATTCGACCTTGGACGTGATTTTTGACTATGCTCAGCTTCAATGGCCCGTATCTCGTAATTTACTATGCTGACCTTAAGGTACCTTTAGATGTGACAGGTCACAATTGAGCTTACTGTTACAAATAAAAAACAGATTCTGCCCAAAGCAATGCGTCATTGTTGCATTCACATGAATACCCTTTTCACTTTTATAACTTCATACTGGTACAAATTTGATTAATAAAGACTATACTCTGTTAACCTTGAAGTATGCAACAAGCAGCCGATTAATGCACAAAAACCAATATGACCATACGAGGAATTAAATTAGTCTGTGATTTTCGAATCATAACCACGTACCCAATCTTGCTGGATATTCAAATGAACTATATTCAATGTTTGCCCATGTTGTAGCAACAAAATTAGCCAAAAATAATAACAAAATCATGAACGATTCATGTACAAAAATATTAATACGCAGTGATTTGGTCATAATCAATCCTAATCAGTCATTACTAGTCTCTTACTCAATACAAAACCACCAGTTCACAGTGTTGAAGAATACAAGTGATATGCTATGGATCTCGTAAAAGAGTCTGATTGCTTGTTGCATACTTCAAGGTTTTATAGTTTCCACAGTCGTGATTCATTCCACTATTAAAATTGGTTGGCCAGTGGTAGCTAGCTGATGACATTTTTCTAAAAAGAAACACACAATGCAAGAAATCTCACATAAATTTATACTATCATGATTTGCACCATAATTGAAATTGTAGTCTTATTTGTACAGTAATAATGTGATCCTATCAAATACTGCAGTCAGTTGTGGCAGTTTCTAAAATATATTTATGGCAGACAAAACTTATTTTGTGACTTCTTTTGTAAAAAATTTCCATGATCAACTACAAATAGCAAACAGATTTAGAGATTCAACCCTAAAAGACCTCCCCCCAACATTTATTATTACACCTCTGCCGGTTGTTATTTTTTTGCGCTGAAACTTCTTGGACAAAACCTAAAGCCTTACACTTATTTTGAAGACCATTCAATTTCAATTTTCAGCCTCAGCTCATGATTTTGGCGAAAGTACCTCTTCAACTTTGTCCATAATTGCTCAAATTGGCGCAAGCTCAAAAACCTTAGCGGAAACATTGGTGGCACTCATAATGGAATCTATGCAAAGCTTCATTATCTAAACTTCAACAATGTTCTAATACCATTTGTATGCATTCTACTGAATGCAATACCAACCGTGGCTAGTATTCCCAGGGGGGCCACTCAAAATAATGTTGCAGGCATAGCGTGACCAAGAAAAAGGTGAATTAGGGTTGTTTTTGAGGACTGAAGGGTATATCAAAAACAGCAATTTTGGGGCAATTTCAAGAAATAGGGTACTTTTTCAAACCCTAGTGTGAAAACAGTATCGATAAAATCCGGATTTAGGGTGTGATTAGGAGAAAAAGGGTATATTTTGGCTTCTGAACCTTCCACCCTTTAGGGGGGGTTTTGAAAAACTGTGGTCACACTATGCCTGCAACATTATACGTGAGTGGCCCCCCGGGCTAATATTTCAGCCTTGACTAACACTCTTGCCAGTCCTGCAGCCTCCAACCATCATCAGGGTTGCTACCACTTTTAAACAAAATGAGAAGACATTTCTCCCTTCTTTTAAGCCACTATGTGATCGTCTGTGTCAGCATTTATAAGTAGCGGCGATCTGTCATCAATTTCTTTGGACGGCACAAGATTGGAGTTTTCAAAAAGCAGCGGCGTTCTTTCATCAGGTTCATTGGGTGGTAGGACACTGGAGTTTTCCTTCTGCTTAGCAATATCAGCGGGGGACTTTAATTTGGACCACGACAGTGCCACCAAAACCTGTAAGGTAATACATACAGGGTGAGTCAAAAAATTAGTGTTATCAACGGAGGAATTTTTTACAGGAAATCTGTTTATGTTTATAAACTTAAATTATACCTAATAAATAGCAAATTTAACCCTCACAGAACCAGATCTCACTAAATCTCACTTTAGAAAATCACGAAAACGCGCTAAGTCCAGATACATCACAGACGGGGGTTATATGCAGGGACCAAATCGCTGGCCGGGCAGCGTCTCCGCGGTGGCCTGCTACGGGTATCCCTCGCTTGGGAAGCGGGAGGTCCCTGGTTGGAATCCTGGTGAAAACACACATTTTTCACCAGCCTTCCCTTTTTCGAGGAGATAGGCTGGAAACGAGAAAAGTTAAATGATCAGTTAGGGTTAATTAGCTTTCATGAGAATTTTATGTTGTTGAAATTAACTAATATCTTCAAAAGTTACAAAATGTCAAGTCTATACTTACAATGATAAATGCAAACAGAAAGGTCATGACCCCAAACATGACATATCCCATCTCTACTGTTGCACCAGCCCATAGTGGTCCCATGATGGTAGCCAATCCTCCTACAGCTCTTCTGATTCCCTGACTTAAACCCAGTCCATACTTACTATGATGAATGCAAACAGAAAGGTCATGACCCCAAACATGACATATCCCATCTCTACTGTTGCACCAGCCCATAGTGGTCCCATGATGGTAGCCAAGCCTCCAACAGCTCTTCGGATTCCCTGACTTAAACCTGAAAAATAAATAGTTAGGAATGATTAGCATCAAGAACTGTTTGTTGTGTGATTTATTATGTATTCTGTTTTGTTTGTGTGTGTGGTGGGTGTCTTCATCTATAAACATGGAATACAACTTGATACTACACCTTCAACCGAGGACACACTGCCAAACAAGGATGCTATTCCACTTAAACTTTCAAATAGAGGGACATCCCCATTGCCGGAATAATGTCAAGGTCCCGATGTGGCGGTTAAATGTCAGGTTTTTCACATAAATTGGCCACTGTTATACTGTGAAACATCGGGAATGTGTGTGTCCTAGTTTTGGCAATTGAAAAGTTGGGAACCATAGATATGCGGTTAATACGGGTAGAGGTGTGTGTTTTGTCAGTCGTTTCAATTTGGTTGAGGTCAAATGTTATAGTTTATTTGCGTCTACAATAACTATTTACTGTCAGTTCAGAGTGTACTTTGTCTTGTGGGGTTTGTATGTTTTGTTTATCTTTTCATCTTGGTTGTGGTCAACAGTTAACACAATTTTTTGAATCTAAGAGAACTTATTTGCTGTCTCTTCTGTAGTGTTGTTTGTACATCTTTTTGTCAGTCTTTCATGCATGTCTTGGTTAAAGAGTTTTCTCAGAGATGCAGTTGCTTACTACTGCAGGATAACAATTTTTTTCATAAAGAGTAAAAAATCAAATGTTTGCATCCGTTTTGCGTGCGCAAATTTCAATGCACACCGAACGCATGCTTTACTAACGTGTTTGGTTAATCACGCGCCGCATCGCTGCGTAATATATACATGGGAAATTATGCAGACGCGGATTGGCCACCAAAGTAATCAAATTTTATTTAAAAATGCCAGTTTTTGCCATTTTTCTTGAAAACTAACACAGTGACCATATTTGTTTATTTCATTATTTTGAAATGCGCAAAAAGTGCTTTACCATATGTAAAAATTAAAAAATTAAATGGAGCATTTATTATTTTACAAGCACATAATGATTGACTATTTGGAGCTTTCCCTATACTTTATATGGTAAATCGGGTGATTTTTTTGGAAAATATGTACTTTTTTAAATGCCTGTATCTCAAAAACAAGCACAGTGACCTGCATGAATAAATCTACCAAATACTAAATTTTAACGAAAAACGAGCACAGTGACCTGCATAAATAAATCTACCAAATACTAAATTTTAACTAAAATCAATGGAGATTTTGCATCTCTGAGAAAACCCCTAAGAAAACATGGCTTATGTTTTCGTGTTTTGGGGAATGGGGTGACTGAAATACCAACAATATTTGTTAATTCTCACAACAGTCATTTTGCAAGGACATCGGGTTATTTTTCTTACACCTTATTTAGATTGAAACATGTTTTGATGGAACAGGTCACTTTTTTCCCACTAATAGTGTTCATGTTTGATATCCTCAATTAGTCATAAGTTAAGGCTGGGGTAGACCTTCAACTAGTATAAACAGTTTTTGTACCCTAACTCTCGAACTAATTGCATAAACCTATAAAAGTATACATTTTTAGAAGCAAATTTTTACCCTAAGCATATTGATGATATTGTTGTTGACAAAAAATGTCAATTTTGGCCAAAAATACCAAAAACTGTATTTTTTGTCCCAAAAATTTCTGGAAAGCCTAACTTAAATTTGCATTCATGAAATTTTGAAATTTTTTACTTATTGAAATTAAGAAACAAATGTCTAGCCTAGACATTTGTTTCTAGATTCCAAAAAGCAAAAAAGTTCACAATTTAAGGAATGTAAATTTTAGTAAGCCTTTCCAGAATTTGTTGGGGCAAAATGATATCATCATCATGTTCAGGATAAATATCTGCTTCTAAAAATGTATAGTTTTATACAGTTTATGCAATTAGTTTGAAAGTTATAGTGCAAAAACGGTTTATGCCATTTGAAGGTCTATCCCAGCATTTAAGTTCACAAGCATCAGATATGTAAAATGGCATAGATTATATAATGTTTAGGCAATAATCACGGTTGGGGGGGGGGGGGGGTAACTGGGTATTCTGACTGGGTAACTGTCCTCATAACCAAAAAAAGCAAGACCTGGACAAAGGTTGAATTAATAACAATGGTGCCTTATATTGCCAATAAAAGTGCTTCAAATACCTAGAATATGCTAATACACTTCATAAAAGTTATCAAATGGTGGACAGTTACTTTTTATCTATATGATTTCTTGTAATAATTATTTGTCACATTTGAGTACGGCCTCAGATAGGGTAATCATTTGAACAGGTATAGTTACGGATAGGGTATCCTGCTCCATATCCCGGGATACAAATTCAAACAGGTATAAAAATAACAAACAAAATGGTTAATGATAAATGATGCTGTTCTGATTTAAGCTTTTTGTCTTCATGGTATAATGTTACTGGTCAATGGTGTTCAGTGATGATGTTTTAAAATATTAGTAACAGGTTTATAGTAAGTGTTATATACCGCATGAAAGCATTCTTGTCATTTGATTGGTTGACACTGCATTAGAAAAAATATTTGGTATATTTCCTGATTGACATCATAGCCGGGCACTTTTTGTCAATAAAAATGTGATATTGCCCTGGCGTGACATCACCGCAGGGCTATTTTCGCCCGAGAAGGTTTGTTTACGTTCTGACATGTTCGTCTTGCCGTAGCGTAGTTTCATGAAATAAAAATTGACCAGATGGATGAGTTCAAACAATTGATGGATGAATTGACTGCATGATATAGTGCTTTTTACCCAGCTGTCGGAAATCCTCAAGCGCTGCTTGCATTTGGCGAGAGCTAGGCCTAGGCTAGGCTAAGCATGCACTGTAAGCTTAACTCAGTATGCACTTTTATCAAGCAAGTTTACGCAAGTTATCAAATGACAAGAATATTTTTATACGGTATATAAACAAAATATTTACTGCTCTTTATTCGAGCAATTGTGTAAAATAGTAGGCCCACGGTCTCCAGTCACCTTGGGTAGATATTTTGCACAATTGCCCTCATGAGCAGTAAATATTTGTGTATTAATCGCTTCAAATATAGATGATTAAGAGCTGTTAGTGACATGATGAGAGTATAAAAATGCAACCTTTCAGCTGCGTTCCAGCATCGTCAACCAATACGTGCAGATCATCTGTTTATATAAATACAGGGTGTATCAAAAAGAAGTTTATAGTAATGTGTCTCTAATTCAAATTCAAACAGTATGATACATTCTGTAAATCTATTTTGAATTAGTAAAACAGACCATTGTCTTTCCATAACAGAAAATCAAAGGATGTGCAACAACCAACACAAAAATCATAGTGCATTTTGTAAATTGCAAATAAAATCCATTGTGCAAAGATTACATGATTCAACACCTGTGTTTTTGACTGCAGGTAAACCAGGGGGGGGGGGGGGCACTCAAGTATAATCTTGCAGGCATAGCTTGACCACGGATTTTCAAAACACCCCCTAAAGGGTGATTGTTTCTGAAGCCAAAATATACCCTTTTTCATCCATTCACACCCTAAATCAGGAATTTACTGTTACCGTTTTAACACTAGGGTTTGAAAAAGTACCCTATTTCTTGAAAATGAGCTAAAATGGCTGTTTTTGATACCCTAAAAGGTGTCACCTGATACAACCTTTTGTCCTCAAAAACAACCCTAATTCACGTTTTTCTTGTTCACGCTATGCCTGCAGCATTATACTTGATTGGCCCCCCGGGAGGTAAACCGTCTTTCCCTAAAAAGAAAATCAAGTAAGATGAAATGAATCACTTCTTTACAAGGCTATTTCACTGTCTACACCAAAGAAAATAACAATTCTTGAGACCTAATTTCATCACTGACGAGGCTTCAATAAGGACTGCCCAACATCAACTGGTTTGTAGACCCCAGGTTTCTTTCGTAAGGGCTAGTTAAATCCAACGACATTCACTAATTAATCAACATCTTTTCATCAATGTTTCAGCAAATTACTTATTTTTTTAGTATTTTTCAGCATTTTACTTACAGTTTAAAAATTCATTCTAATCCATTGTCACACATCTATCATTTTTTCTGCTACGGAAAGACAATGGTCTATTTTAATTATAAATCAAATTAAATTTTACAGAATGTATCATACTTTTTGAATTACAGGCACAGTACTAACTGTATACTTCTTTTTGATACACCCTGCAAGTAATTAGCAAAGTTATCACTCAATTCAGTGTGCCAGTCATGTACACTCGCGGTCTAAAGTATTTCCGCACAAACACTTTATTCAGCCATATCCCACAAGGCGTTTATAAGGAAACTATCGGGAAGCTTATGTTGCTTTTGGTCAGATCTGATAGGTAATTAAGTTAAGTGTAAAATTGAGCTCCGAATAGGATCAACCCTCTCACATACAGGTAGGGGGCAACAACACAAATGGGTCGAAAAACATGATTTTAATCGCCTGCTTGTCACTCTATTACATATACACATTCCATATGACCACTCAACTTGAGCGGTGAAGTGACCTTGACCCAGGTGTTGTCAAATCAAAATTGACCTAAAAATTACGTTTTTCGACCCATTTGTGTTGTTGCCCCCTACCTGTACATGAGGGGGTTGATCCCATTCGGAGCTCAATTTTACACTTAACTAGATAACCTATCAGATCTGACCAAAAGCAACATAAGTTTCCAGATAGATTCCTTATAAACGCCTTGTGAGATATGGCTGAATAAAGTGTTTGTGCGGAAATACTTTAGACCGCTAGTGTAAATGTCTATATCACATGCAAATTGAATGCACCTATTAAGCAATTTCTGTCTTAAAAAGCCAGAAAAATATGCAAGATAGGTTTCATAATAGTAAAAATTTATTCACCTTAAGCGTTTGAATTAAAACTTACCCCAAAACAGAAACAGGGCCAAAATGTCAAATTTCATGGACCATATCTTTATTTCAAGAATATAATAATCATTCATATCAAACATTTCTAAAACTTTTTCTTTAGTTTTGCAAGATGACTTGAAAAGACAGAAAATGTTGAAATGGAATTGTTAGGACTTAAGTTTGGAATGTTTGACAGGAAAATCAGTTAGTGGGGCAATTGACAACGTGGAACTTTACACTTAAGCTTAAAAAAATTGTTGACTTGCCCTTTAATGGGGAAATTGATGGTTGGTCAGTCGGTCTGATCTTCTTTTTTTTAAAGTTTTTTTCTTAAAATGGACCCCCAAAATGGAATAAAATAGTTTATATAAATATTTTCATTGTTTTGCTCTTTATTTATTCAAGATATATGTTTCTTTCATGCAAATATATAACATTCTTTGAATATTGCATGTTGTAAATTCAACCCAAATATCATGATATTTTTACCAAATGCAGAAAGACCCTAGATTTTGGGTAGGTCGCAAAGGGCAAAGTCAACATATTTTTAGGCCTCATATAAGGCAAATTGGAATGTTTGGAAAGGGACATGAATATACTTTGATCATCATTGAATAGATAGGGATTGTGTGGCTTTTCTTCATCTGTGAGCACAGGTAATCCGGGGGGGGGGGGGACTTAGTACAAAAGTGATTACGGGGTTGTGCCGCAAATTTGGGTAGCAAAATCAAGCTGTCTGGTATGCCAATGGGTCCTTTTTCTTTGCAATAATGTGGTATTTTGATGGGTCTGTTTTTTTAAATTATCATAAATTTGCACCAAAATGGTGCAAATTTTGGATTTTTTTTCTTCTAAATTTCAAACAAAAATCAGGAAATTTGTGTTAAATTAGAAATTTTTTCATTTTTTGTATATATTCAACTCAAAAACTCCCTTTTTCTTGAAAATTGGTATATACATGGGTGGTATTTCAAATTTCCCAGTGGCACACCCCTACCAAAACCAAACTTGAGTATCCCCCCCACCCGGGAGGTAATCCTACTCATAGGTACCCATGCGCTAGCCACACATATGATATGCACTGCATCTGCTGCAGTTCCTGGGGGGATGCAGTCAAGTATAATATTGTAAGCAGGCATGACCATGAAAAAGGTGGGACCAAGTATACTTTAGGTCCCATCCAAAATTTTAGAGTTAGGGTAGGGGTTTGGGTATGTTTAGGGTTAGGGTCCTGTCATGGTTAGTGAGTTAGGGTCAGGGGCTTGGTTTAGTGAGTTTGGGTCGGGTCATAGCAATGGTCAAGTTTTTGATGGGACCTAAAGTATACTTTTTAAAAGGTGGATTAAGGTTGTTTTTGAGGACTGAAGGTTTAATTCTGGTGACACTGTTTATGGAATCAAAAATGGTCATTTTCATAAAAAAGAAAAAACGAATAGGGTACTTTTTCAAACCCTATTGTGAAAACAGTATCGGTATTGTGTAATATCTCCATTTAGCAGGGTTGGTGATTTTTTTGATTTAAAAAAAAAATCATGATTTAATTCGATTTAAATTTTCAATTTAAATCACGATTTAAATCAGCCTGATTTAAATCGGCCAACCCTGTCATTTAGGGTGTGAATTAGGAGAAAAGGGTATATTTTAGCTTCAGAAAAACTTGTCACGCCTGCTTACAACATTATACTTGATCAACAGCCCTCCCCCAACAGCTTCAGTTGCTTAACACTTTTCTGTATGTAAGTGACTGAGGTATAATAGTCACTTCACCCCCATGATAAAAGGAATAGCTGCAGAATGAAAGAGTTAAAAAAAGTACTTTAGCATAAAACCCAAAGTCAACGCCAAAATTCCTCCGGCATCAAATTGTAAAAAAATTAAACTTTCCAAGGGATAAAAGTTGAAGTTTTGGAAAGAATTGAAAAAATGAAATAATGGATATGAATCGCTGTATCAGTGTAAACAAAAATGCAGGGTTAGGGCCCATCCAGCATATCAGGTTATGACATTTAAATATAGCAGGGCCCTGCACCTTGCATTCATGTTTACATGCAATTGTCAGAGGAATTATGGCATCAACTTTACCTTGTGTTTCTTGAGATGTAAGCTTGGAAAAAAGTGATACGGAAGAGACAGCAGAAAAAGGTATTCCCACCATGAGGATGGTTGCACAGGCAGATAGGGATGCTAAATTAAAAGTTTTGTCATCTACAAAGCAATATACACAAAGCTAGGGGTGCTAGATTAGTGTTTCTTGAAATGAAAGCGTGGAATAAAGCGATACGGAAGAAATAACAGAGAAAGGTATTCCCACCATGAGGATGGTTGCACAGACAGATAGGGATGCTAAGTTAAAGGTCTTGTTATCTGCAAAGCAATATACACAAAGCTAAGGATGCTAGAGTAGTGTTTCTTGAGATGAAAGCGTGGAATAAAGCAATACGGAAGAAATAACAGAGAAAGGTATTCCCACCATGAGGATGGTTGCACAGACAGATAGGGATGCTAAGTTAAAGGTCTTGTCATCTACAAAACAATATACACAAAGCTAGGGAAGCTAGATTAGTGTTTCTTGAGATGAAAGCTTGGAATAATGCGATACGGAAGAAATAACAGAAAGGTATTCCCACCATGGGGATGGTTACACAGACAGATAGGGATGCTAAGTTTAAGGTCTTCTTATCTACAAAGCAATATACACAAAGCTAGGGGTGCTAGATTAGCGTTTCTTGAGATGAAAGCGTGGAATAAAGCGATAAGGAAGAAATGACAGAGAAAGGTATTCCCACCATGAGGATAATTGCATAGGAAGATAGGGATGCTAATTTAAAGATCTTGTCATCTACAAAGCAATAATATACACAAAGCTAGGGATGCCAGATTAGTGTTTCTTGAGATGAAAGCGTGGAATAAAGCGATACGGAAGAAATAACAGA
>JXSR01S001414.1:24392-39642 GCA_000969725.1 Ophiothrix spiculata
GTATTCCTTTATCTAGGTAAATTTGCTTTTCTCATTATTTATTTTTGAAACCTATTCAGTCCCTTACTTTAACCTTCCCTGGTTGGCGCATGACTTTTGCGTTATTGCCTTGTTAATTTTATTAGGTCTAATCATACTTCCATGGTCTAATAAAATTCAAAATGCTTTCTTTCTTATGACCCCTGGCCATACAGAAAGTTATAAACAAAAAAAAACAAGCAAAAAACAAAACAAACAAACAAAAAAGATCAAAAACTTTATAACGAATTAAAACGAATACATAATAGATATCTTTCCAAATAGTTTGCAAACATCATGATTTTTTATACACATAGATTTTCTATAATTATTGTTTATTATTATATGCATTTTAGAAATGTATGTCAAGGATAATATTGTTTTGCATGAGCATTTGTCACTGTTATTTTTGCCAAAGTTCTGATATTTCGGTACATTTTTCAAATGTTTTGCAATCAATTTATTTTTCAAACAATGTTGCATTTACAGATTTTTCAAAACAAAGCATTACAACTTATTTGAAATAGGCTAGCACAAATATTACCAAAAACATTCTTAATTAATGTTTTAAGGTTGAGGTAGACCTTCAAATGGCATAAACTACTATTTACTGCTAACCTATCAAACTATAATGCATGCCAACCATGTTAAAGTATACATTTTAACAAATTATCGGATTTTTACCGTGAACATGATTGATAGTGATATAGGTTTTGACCAAAATTGTTAATTTTTGGCAAAAAATGCCAAAACATTTTTAGAATCGGATTTTTACCGTGAACATAGGTTTTTAATCAAAATTTTCAATTTAGGCAAAAAATTCCCCCCAATTTTTTTTTTCTGGAAAGCGTACTACTAACTTGCATTTGTCAAATATCTAACCAGTTTAATTTTTGGAATCTAGAGACAAACGTCTGGGAAAAATTATGGCATGGGTGGCTTTTTTTACATTTTTGACGCATTTTGGCAGGCTTTGTTAAAACCAAGATAAAAATCAAAAATTTGAGAAAACCCTTCCTAGACATTTATAGATTGCAAAAAGCAAAGAAGTTCAAATTTCACGAATGCAAAGTTTAGTTTGGCTTACAGAATTTTGTTTTTGGTATTTTTTTGACAAAATTGATATTTTGGTCAAAAACCGATTTCACCACCATGTTCAGGATAACAATCCGCTTCTAAAAATGTATACTTTTTATATGGTTTATGCAATTTTAAAAATGTAATGAAAAGAACAAATTTCGTTTTCGATACCTCTTTGAAATCGATTTGCGACATTTTTTACTGCCAGATTTTGAGTCCAGGGGCCTTGATTTTCGATTTCTAAGTGAAGAACTGAAGATGGTAGAAAGAAAGTATGATATATTATATATTCCTAGATTTAACCATCGAGATATCATAGAAGGAGAGAGAATTTGACCAATTCTTTTGTCCAATGTCCGTTATAAGTGATTATCTTTAATCGTATGTAGTGTATGCCCTATATTGAAAACAAAAACAATGTAAATGAAGACTCGCACTCCCAACATAATGGATCAGGATGACATGATATTTAATGTGCGGAACGTCATCCTTGACAAGGCTGGCGATTGCCCTTTATCGGTGAGGGATCGATCATTTTAAATCTGTTTTAAATTAGCGCCAGATTTAAAAATAAAAACAATTCAAAGTATTTACTGCACAACAAATTATAGCCCTCTCTCATAAAGGTATTGGCCATTCCCTAACGACAAAATTATTTTACTTCCTGTCCTTTTTCTATGCCTATATTCTAGATGGCAGAGTTTGGCCAAAAATATACGAAAATAACATGTACGTAGGGCAAAATACCTCCAGTATCTGTATTTAAAAAAATAAAGTCCCAGATTATCTTAGTGGTATTAAACTCATGTCAAAATGTTGCCTTGTAAAAATTACAGTCACAAAATCATTGATTTTCATTCCAAATGATGTTTGAGTCACTTATGGTTGTGATTAGCAAAGTGTTGATGTTTTACCACATTTGATAGTAAATATAGCAAAATGTCACTTTACGCAATAAAGAAGAAAAAGTAGTTTCAAAACAAATTTCCTGTTTGGGTCATGTGAAGTTCATTCCAAGAACTCTGTAAGATCAGATAACATTGTGAGTTGTCGGATAACCATCATATACATCAAACGTGAATTTGAAGTGCTATTCCTATTCAACTATTTACAAAGGAGAAATCGGATTAGATTAATCTGGGCCCAAGATTAATAGTTCTCTCTCCTTCTATGATATCTCGATGATTTAACTGCATGTGTAGCCTACTCAAAGCTAAATTAGCTCACCTTTGAGAGCTTTCGAAAGCATAGTAGGCCTACTTTAGATATCATTCGAAAGCTGAGATTATAGAGAATTAGAATATGTCATAAACTCTAAATGAAAATTCGCGACTTTCCGCTGATTTTGCCAGAGCACCACTCAAATGTGTTTGCTGCGTAATATTGTCCATTTTAACCCCTTTTGCCAACCATAATAATGGATTTTACATGACTTTCTTCTATCGATATTCTTATGCAATATTTTGAATCTAACGTTAGTACATGGATTGTTACAGAGACTAGCATAATTAACCTCATCCCTTTCAAAGTCAATCACGCGTATGCCATACGTGATTTGTGAACTTTGACCTGTCACTTGAGAACTACGTCATTAAAACATGGCTAACACTGTCAACAATACAATTTTATGATTCACACCCAAGTCAGTCAAGATTGTAGGTCTGTTTCTTCTCTAAAAATGGCTTCCAATAACTTTGACAGGACACAGAAGAAGAAGCTTGTTTGTGAGATCAGTGTGGACGATCCGGTCACGTCAGAGTCAGAAAGCGAGCTAGACGACGACGCATTCAATTTGGACGAAGACGAGTTGAACTTGGAATTCAGCGGTCGCTTGACATTACACGGAACTGTGGACGGGGGGCATTTGAACAGGAGAGGTTTGTTTATATCAGGAGTATTGAATGTTTTTTTTTTTTTTGTTTTGTTCCTATGGAAAATTATCTTCTTGTCCTGTCATATATACCGAGTACTGAATAAATGAATGAATGAATGAATGCTGAGAGATGCCACATTTCAGAATAAATTCTGAATTCAGATTTTTTTAACGGTTTCGTGTACAAAGGTATAGGCAATTTTGCTTTCTCACATTCTTTCTAAGTATTTCAGATTTTTTGAACACCAATGAGTGGCATCTTTGTTTCAGGTAATCTTCAACGTAACTAAAAATAGGGACCAGTCAAAGTTACCCGATATTCTGGCTGTGATATTGGTACCACTAGGTCTAGGGATGTCAATTAGTGTAGAAAAATCTGTGCTGGGTTGAAATATATGTGATGACTCACACCGAAAATGGGGACTTTGCGACAGAAAACTTTTCAAGATACAGGTGAAAATAGGCAGCAAAAAATAAAGAAAATAATAAGAATTTCCAACAGATTTTCTTCTGTAAAATTTGATCGCCTTGATCAATTTCAACAAGTAAGCTTAGAAAATGCTGCAACAGATGAAATGAAAAAATCAAAATTGATATCATCTTCAAAGTCCCCCCTTTCATTGTGATCCATCACATACATGTTTTAGTACCTCCACTTTCTAAGACTCTTCATTGACGGGTTCAAAAAATAATTAAAAATGTGTACTATTGAAAAATTTGAGGTTTTTTTTTTAATATTGAGGGGGTTCTTTTTAGTTTTTAATCGTAAAACAAGTATGTTATCATTAGGTGGGTATACTAAAAAGGTGGTGTTGTTACATTTTTTCATGGGTTCTCGAACTTAATTTTATTTGATGTAAATTCACTAATCCTTGGCCTATGGACTTGTTTAATGTCTCATTTGAAAGCTTACACTTTCTGTTATTTGTGGCAGTAATTTGGTCTTCATGGATTACATAATTTAAGAGAGACAATGGTTTGAACTTGGCAGCACAAGGTTGGTGGTGCCTAAGGATGCGGTGCCTACGGATGCGGTAGATAGCCAAATTGAGACAATATCACCATTTCGGAAGGTTTGACACTGCTGGAACATTCACAAATGGATTCTGTGACCTCAAATACATACGGATAGTCACCAACATGGCTAAAATTTGGTATATAATTACAGTTATTGGCAAATTTATCATTTTTAGACCTTCCTCAGACCCCCTCCACCCTTGATCAGTTTTTTGGGCAGCACCTTCTCATTTTTTGTCCGATTTTGACAAATTTGGTGTCAAAATGTTCAGGGGATCAAGCTGCATCAAATAAGAATTAGGACAGAATGATTTGAAACATCACCATTTTCTCCCCTTGTATAGCCCGCCTCTAATTAATTGAAGGTCATTAACACCAAGACCCTAAGGGGTCTGTTTCAAGTTGAATGCATCAAAGTAACTATTAAAGTGTTTATAACCACATGTGATAACATATCCTGAAAAAATTTATGACTTGCTTTAGTAAAAACAGGCAATTTTGAGAAAAACACGTTTGAAAATTACAGTTTGCATTGTCGTCTATGGAGTAATTAACCATTAATTAGCTCATTATGCCAAAACAAAAGTGATATTTGGCTAAAAAGTTAATTGAATTGGAAGAGATCAATAATATTAACATCATAACAAAAAAATTGATTTTTTGACCGTTTTGACCATGTAATGCATTTTTGACCCACCTCATAAAATGCCACCATATAGCAGCAAGGCTGTCCTCAGAGGGGGGTGGGGGAGGGGGGAGGATGTGGGGGGTGTGACAACCCCAAAAAATTGTGCTGCTGTTGGCAAAAAAGAAGGGGGAAGAAAAAAGGAGAGGGAAGAAAGAAGAGAAAGAAAGGGAGAAAAGAAGGAAAAGAAAAAAAAAAGAAAGGAGAAAAAAAGGAAGAAGGCAATTTAAGAAAGAAAAAATGAAGAATGAAACTAAAAAAGACAGCTCATTTTGACTTGCTAAGGAAAATGGTCATTTTGTCGGCGAACTGTAAGCATTCGTATCCATCTTCAAGCACATGCTTCTTACGGCGTGTTCAGCATTCGGCTCTTCAAAACTATGAGCATCAGCTCCGATTTGTGTAAATTTATAGCTTGCTTCTAATCCTGCGGGTATAAAGCGGTCATTTTAAGAGTTGTCCTATTCAACCTAACCTCAGTGACATGTACATGTATCGGCAAAATTAAGGCGTACAATCACCGTTTTAGCTTTTTCTTGGGACGTTTAGCTATTGAACTACAATGGAAAATGTTGACAAAACTATGCACCAAATGGTTGGAAATTTCAAAATTTTCTAACTAATTAGGGGGCACATCCCCCTCAGACACCCCCTTTATTAAATATGTTTGTTCTCCCGTTCACTACAAGTCCTTCAGTGCCTACATTTGATGGGAAAAGAGGTAACTTCAGGCATCAGCTAGCAAAATCTATGCACCAAATTGCGTGAACAGTGTTTCCAAATTCAAAATTTTTCTAACTACTATGGGGGCACATCCCCCTTAGACACCCCTTTTGTATGTGTTGTAGGAAACATTTGCGATTACACTATTTTAGTTGTCGGCAAAATACTTGGGGTTGTCGGCGAAAAATACAGTACAGATGACTTTTTATGGCTGCAATGTACACACAGTACAATGACTTGCAAACCCTCAAGAATGTAAGATTTGTGAACAACATGTGTATTTACTACTAAGTGGGGAAGAGATAAAAGAGTTTAATTGAGAGAAATTTATGATTTGTGTTTAATAAGAAACAGTTTTTAAAAAATGGTTTAATTCAGTAAAATAGTATGCTTTAGGCCGACTCAACGCTCTTAAAGAGTTTTGAAAAATATTTTATCAACAGCAGATTTGTACAAGTTTACAACACTATAATTGCTTTAGTTAAAGTATCTACGTGCTGTTTTTGTGTGTGTGTGTCTGTTGATGATCCATACGCAAATTCCATATGTTGAATCAAAATTATCAGACCCCCTCAACAGCAACATCATTTATCATAGACATTGAATATAAAACATGACTTTTGCATATTTTGCCATAAATAATTTTATTATTGAAGCATATTAATTTGAAATTGTTCACATAACATTCTAATGACAAAAACTTACTTATTTTAGGTTAACCCTCATGTGGTCTTGAAAATACATATTCATCGAATGGTATTTCCCATGTATTGACCAGTATTTCTCGGTATTTCCCAGTATTTCCCACATTTCCCGGGAAATTGCCAACCTTGCTGGGAACGCCCCTGTATAACAGTTAATTGAATGTTTTCTTAAATGAGCAGCTCCCGTGTGAAAAATGGACCAGAGGTCGCCGTTCAAACTCAAATCAAAGCCCCGATCTGCGGTATAGCGCGTTGTACAATTATGCATTTCGCGATGTGATTCACTCACTTTTAGGCGAAAAGTAAACAAACATTTTAAAGGAGATACATGTAGATCCATTATTCCATTTATGAAGGACACTTTTTGGGAACCACCTCTTGTACTTCACAGCAGTCGATCGAAATCCCAGACCACCGCCCTGGTCGGAGATCTCTCAATGCTTTTGCATCCTTGGATGACAAAGAATGTCTCAAAAAAAGTGTCTCGCATCATTACAACCAGTTGATATTCGTGATCAAAATGGTATATTTTTTGACTTTCAACAACTCATGAATCATCTCGCGAAAAGCCCTCCAAACCCCACACAAACCCAGGGGCGTAACCAGTAGGGTGTCCGGGGGGCAGCTTGCCCCCCCCGACCCAAAAAAATCGGGAAGGAGAGCAAAAAAATGGGAAGGGAAGAAAGGGAGGAAGAAGCGAAAAAAAGAAGAGAGAAAAAGAAAAGGGGGAAAGAAGAGGGAAAAGAGAAAAGGAAGGAAAAGAAAAGGGAAAGGAGAAAAGAAAAATGAAAGAAACCATTATTTCATCCAAAAATAGGCGTTGTTTAGCTAAAATTAGGAGTGGGCTATAAATAGGTGATTTTTCAGTTTGCCTTGTCAACAGTTTTTTTGGATTGCGCTTGACCTATCTCAACTTGAAATGACAAAATTTTTGGTTATAGGTCAAAGAAAAAACTGTGCTGCGCCCTCTAGTGTCAGTGTGTCGCCATAGTAAATATCTGTGTATTAGAGAAGAAAATGCTTAAAATCTAAAAATCTTTTACATTTTGAAGCAATTTCAATGTTTTAATATGTGTAAATAAGTTATGAAATCCATGTTAAGAGTTTTCATGACTATTAGACATTTCGTTGTCGTAAAAATTGACGTTTTCCTTCAAAATTGTGTGTGAGGGCGCTTTTAATGATTATGCGCAAAAGAAATTGCTTTTGCTAATTTTAAGGTAGCAGCTGCCAAGGCGGTATCAAGTTTGATCTGCTTACAAAATTTGAGCCTTCTATCTACTTTAGTTTGTCAGTTAGACTCGTTTAAATACGTCAATAATAACCCTATGTAAAAGCATAGGGGTCAACGAACTTTTCCCTATACAAATGTATAGGAACATTAAAATAACGTTAAAATGGGTACTACGATCAAACTAATTATAGTACAAGGCTCAAATTTCTTGGGTAAATTAAACATCAGAGTATCCTAACATCTGCATACTTTAATTTACACAAAGTTGTACAAATTGCGCATAATTGCAAAAAGCGCCCTCGCTTGGAATTTTGACCAAAAACGTCAATTTTCAGGAATACGAAATGACTAGGGTTTACAAAAACTTCATATTTGTGTTCCTTTGACTCCACTTGATAACCATTGACCCATTCACAAATCAAAAAGATCAAGAATTGTGAATTAAAAAACAACTTTTGTAAAATAAACAAGAATTTCTCTAAAATGACATACGGTCACAAGAGGGCGCGGCACACTTTTTTCTTTGACCCGATTAATTTTTTTTCGCCATTTCATGTTGAGATAGATCAGTTGCAATGCATAAAAACTGTTGACAGATAGAAATTCTGAAAAAAGCAATTTTGACTTACGTATAGCCCACACCTACTAAAATAAACAAATTTGTCAAAATATTTTTGCCCGCGCACTACGCACGCGTTAATTTTTTTTTCTAAAAGTACAAAAATCGGGAAGCCTCTTGAATCTTGCCCCCCGGACGGTCAAAGCTAGTTACGCCCCTGCACAAACCCCACACTACCACACTTTCCGACGTGTTTTATAAATCTCCCAAGCAGTGCAAATAATTATTGAAGCTGTTCTCTGCAACTAAAGTGGCTGGAAATTGCAAAACACGCCAAAGTTTTCTTTCGTCTTTTTGGATGGTATCAGTTGTGATAAAAATAATTGTGAATTTGGTTCTATATCAGAATGTTAAGTACACATGCACCTCTCTTTCATCATGTAACTGTTCATCAATCAATCAATCAATCAATCATGTCATTAATCCAGTAAAAATCAGTAAAATATTGTAGATATAAGTACTTTATAAGGTTACGGGAGTAAGTAAGTACAGTTACTGTAGTTGTCATTATTTCCCGTACCTTAATACTGGTTTAACGTCAGTGGCTGTGAAGTGTTGATTATTCAGCCTACTCCCGTTGCACATCTGAAACAGCTTGTCAAATGGGTCCATTTGTTGAAATTGAACAAATGGCCTCAAATTGGGGCGGATATTTTCAGTACGAAGTGAGACATGGGATTTTTTTGGATGCTTAGCTACAGTAACTGTCAGGCACTTGTAGAAGAAAAATATTTAAAACAATTTCAGTTTCTTAGTTTATTTGTCATTTTTTCACGCTCGTAAATTCCTCATGTTGACATTTTCTCCAATTTACACCTATTTATAGCTCAAATAGTGCAAAATTTTTAGGACAAAATCTTTAATATCTCCGGAACCGCAAATTTATGTGATCTTGGTCATGGTGTCATTTTACTATGGAAACAGAGTACAATTCGAATGTATCATGAAAACAAATTGAATAGGAACTTAAATTTCTCGTTGATATCCCTAGTACCACTGGCTACGCCAGAAGGTAGCTGGAACCCAGCCCTCCGCGCAGCGAAGGGCTAGGCAACTTATTTCTGAGCTATGTTTTCATATAACCCCACAAAAAAGCATGAAATGCACTAGCTTGGGGGGCTTCGCACCCTCAACCACAACCGAGGCTTTCATATAACCCCACAAAAAAGCATGAAATGCACTAAAACCCTATAGCTTCGGGACTCGGGAGGCTTCGCCCCTCGACCCCCATCGAGGCTTTCATATAACCCCACAAAACAAGCATGAAATGCAGTAAAACCCTATAACTTCGGGGGGCTTCGCCCCCTCGACTCCCAACAGGCCTTTCATATAACCCCACAAAAAAGCATAAAATGCAGTAAAACCCATAAGCTTCTGGGGGCTTCGCCCCTTCGACCCCCACCGGGGCTTTACCCCTGTACCCCATCTATAGTGGGTGATATAATATAAGCTTATATATAGCTATTTTTTCTCTTGCTCTCACTTGAAAGTTGTGACCTTAAAGTCAATGGGTATTTAAAATAAGTATTTTGCCCTGGCCGTGGGGCGAGCGCTACGTTCGTTATGCTCACTTCGCTTCGCAAATTTTTGCCCCCCCCCCAATGTTGAAAATCTTCCTAGAAGCCTATGTACACCATTTGAACACTTATAAGAAGTGTTTCTAGGTAATATTTGAACACTTTTATTGGCAATTTAAGGCACGTTTGTCATTAACTTTACAATTCTTTCTAAGTTTGATACCCTATCAAGGGCTTAAAAGACAAATTTGATACCCCATGTGAGACTTGCAGAGTACCAGTTCGATTTTGATACTCTATATTACAAGTCTCGAGACCTGTCCAGGTCTCACCTTTTTGGTAACGCAGGTGATTAGTGGTTTTCCCGGTCAGAATACCCAGTTACCCCCCTTGGGTATCATATAAATATCAATACTTTTAAAATCATTAGTATTTTGTGTTCTATAATAAAATTTGGTATGAAGTAAAGGACTTTCTTTCTGTCTTATTTCCACAGCTCGAAGTGAAAGTGATACAGGAAGTGTCCATAGCCATCAGGATGGGGAAAAGAGGTACAAATTCCACCCCGGGAGGACGGTGTTTGAAGTCGTATCTGCCAAGACAATGAAGGATGTCCATAAGAAATTTGTGGTAAGGAACCTTTTGCGTTTGTTCACCCTTCAACCGAGGACTCATGATCACACTTTGAAAATAAAATAAAATTATTCAAATCTTGTATTGGATTCATCAGGATCGTTCATAAAAGTCATTTAGTTTGTTAAAGTTCTCAGAATACGAATCCAATATGCCCGTATAAATGGTACTCACTCAGAAAATTTTCAACTCCTTTCATATTGGATTAGTATTCTGAGAACTATAACAAACTAAAAAAACTATTCAGCTGAGGACCATCCCCAGTTTCTGTACGTGCAATACAATGAAAAAACACAAAGCACATGACCTATAGTCCCGGGTGGGGAGGGCACTCACTACCTAAAGTGACAGTGTACCTCCGGTAAATGAAAAGTAGGGGTCATCCGGTACAAATTTGTACAAAACTTAAAAAAATAAGGGGCCATCCGGTACAAATTTGTACAAAACTTACAAAAAAATAAGGGGTCATTTGGAACACACCAGAAATAAATATGAGGTAATCCAGGTTTGAAGATTTCAAAATGGGTGTCATTGAGGTAATACCCTTTGACTCAAACAGAAAATAATCCGTTTTCAAGTTCAAATTGCTATAAAATTACAAAATATTAGGGAAATAGACATTTAAATTTAAATAAAACCTCTAATTAGTGAAAAACATTGGCAGTATTCAATTGAATAAGAAAACAGGGGGTCATTGAGTATCTGACCATTAAAACAGGGGTCATTGAGTATTTGAACTTTCTTAGCAAGAAGCCAAAATGAAAAAGGGGGTCAAGACACATCCTGCTAACCTTAATGGAAGTGCCCCCTGGGCCTATAGTCCCCATATAGTATACAGATTGTACTAGAAGGGTCCATGGCTGCTGGTATAATTCCAAATGTATTTCGTCCACAGTTGTATGTAGGATACCATACGTTCGATACATGTCATACATCGCTTTGAAAGCCTGCAAGTTGCAGAGTGTCAAATAGTACCAAAAACTCTGGAATTTTCACTTTTGAATCATAGGCCAACCAAATTGTTAATTCATTTTTTTAATCTTTGATTTTGATTTTTTCTTGAGATTTTGATAAGCAAACAAAAAATAAGACCGTGTAAAAGATGAAATGGACTCTCTGCTCTGTAATGAAAACTAATGATATTTTAAATATCAAAAAAAAAAAAAGATAAATCTGGTGTACACACATTTTGGATAAAATGTAAAACACAACATCATAAGGCTAAGTAACAAAAATAACCAGTTGATCGTACCCTCCCTCTCTGATTTTGGAAGCGCACCAATTTTTTTGTTATTTGTTATTTAAAAAAAAAAAAACCAAAACAAAAAAAATCAACAAAACACTTTTTAATTGGTATTGACGAGTGTACAGGATCCTCATTGCTCTTTAATAACCTAAAAAATACCATAATATCATCTTCAAATATGTTATGTTGGCCATCTTGGACATGGTGACCATCTTTGAAAAAAAAAACAAATAATGAGGGCCTCCCTCAATAACTTTTCGGAAAAGTCTGGATGATCAACTGGTTATTTTTGTAACTTGGCCTAAAAATGACACCCACTTATAATATCAAAAGATAAAGGAGTTGAAAGGGTACACCATTCTTTGTGTGAGTGAGTAGTCCTTATCATCACAAGATGCACAAGTGTCATAAATGTTTTACACAATGGATTTAATGGATGTTTCATATTACAAAATGGTGTTAATTGCAAAGCCATTATGCACTACCGAGGCTAACAAACTTTACACAGAGATGTGGTACATTGTGTGTCGGTTTACATATTACTTAGGTATTCAAACACGCTACAGAGTTGTTCATTACGAATCAACAACGATGCATCCATGTGTCTGCATAATTATCGCGCGAGGGTAGCTAAAGCCACCCGAGGGTGAAAAAAATACGCCGACGCACCGGATGCAGAGTTGTTGATTCGCGATGAACAACTCTGTAGTGTGTTTGAATACCTTTCAACAACGAAAATCTTCCTGAAAATGTATGACTTAATTTGTAAATGTTTTCAATTTAACAGACACTCATCTTCATAAAAATATTTAGGCCAAGGAAACTCTGTCTCAGCTTCCCTTTTCTCTTTTACCGCATTTCTGGGTTTTTTTAGGTTTCCAGGAGATTATTTGATTTTTATTTTTTTTAAATTGAGAGATGAAAAAAAGGGAAAAAATTCGGCCGCAAAGTGGCCGGAAAAAAAAAGAAGTGACCTAAAAACGTAATTAAAAAAAAAGATTTCCGCGTAGCGCATAGCCTTTTTGACAAAAAAACCTACAACAACGCTTAGGGTTGTGGGCCTATGGAAGCTGAGACAGACTTCTTTTTTTTTTTTTTGCCTTAGCAGAATCTATAAGCAAAATGCTAGGTTTCAAATGTTTGTTGCTTTGTCGTTTTCAACTGTTCTTAAGCTCCAGTCCTTGCACGTCCTCAAGCTTCCGATGTGCGATGAACAGTGCGCCGACTTACCTGTACTGTGTAAATGCACCTCCGTGTACGCTGTGCCGTGCATGACACACTTATTTGGATAGCAAATGTGGATTCATTAGAAATTAATAACGGCATTCTCACGTATAAGAAGATATGGCGAGTTGTTGAATGTAAATCGTAAAATTGGAAGAAACAAAGAACAATTAAAAAAACAAAAACATCATTACCGTATCCACAAACAATAACAACAAAATAACACCACAACATTTTGTTGATCAAGAGAAGTGGTTGTACTACATTTTATTTCATATTTTTTTCATAAAAATCTCTAAGCTTCCCTTTGAAACATTGTCATTAAAAGAGTGGGATCCAATTTTAAAAATTTGCATCATTTACTTTTACTGATTGACCACATATCTGAAATGCATTTTGTCAGGTTTCACCCTCTCCTGTTGCTTCTTGTTTTACTCTTTTAAAGAAAGTACACAACCGTTGAACTGTCAACCATGGGGATGAGATGGTTTAATTTTATAGTTCAAATTATATAAATTTAGTAATAGTTTCATGATTGCTGATCAAATGATATAAAGATGATACTCGCTAGATATATTTCACTTCCTTTCAGGAAGCTCTGTTCTGCAGTGTTGACTGGCAATTGCGTCTCTAGGGGTGGCACTTCCATTATGGTTTTGGGCAAGATGAGCCTCGGGATAGATCTCCCTTTTTTAAACTGACTTGTACCCAATGACCCCCTTTTTATATAAATTTGCTTCTTGCCAAAAAAGTTCAAAATACTCAACATTTGGCCCAACCCTTTTCGTCTCGCCTGAAAATTTTCAGGAAGAGTCATAGACATAGCGATCCGATTTTCTGTCCGCCGTCCGGCGTCCGGAGCATATCTCGGAAACCGCATGCCCTACGTTAATGATATTTGGTGATTGGGTAGACCCGGAGCCGAACTGGATCCAGCAACAATTTCGGCGCAAAATATGCTAATTAAGTACCTAATTTGCATAATTTATGCATAAAATGGTTTAAATGGCATGTTTTACAAACTGTGCACCCTACATTCATGAAATATAGTGGGTAGGTGAGGATAGAGCTGCGCTTGTGCCAGCTGCAATTTGAGCGCAAAATATGCTAATTAAGTACCTAATTTGCATAATTTATGCATAAAATGTTGCTTATTTTTCAACTTTGTCCGATTTCAAAGGTTAAGGTGTCAAATTGTTCGTCATGGACCAGCGATCAAAAGTGTCAATAGTGACCCCATCGTCCGACCTTTCCCTGGGGGTCAAAGGTCAAAAGAAAGGTCAAATTTTCAACTTTGTCCGATTTGAAAGGTTAAGGTGTCAAATTGTTCGTCTTGGACCAGCGATCAAAAGTGTCAATGGTGACCCCGTCGTCCGACCTTTCCGTTGGGGTCAAATTTTCAACTTTGTCCGATTTCAACGATTAAGGTGTCAAATTGTACGTCTTGGACCAGAGATCAAAAGTGTCAATGGTGACCCCGTCGTCCAACCTTTCCGTTGGGGTCAAATTTTCAACTTTGTCTGATTTCAACGATTAAGGTGTCAAATTGTACGTCTTGGACCAGAGATCAAAAGTGTCAATGGTGACCCCGTCGTCCAACCTTTCCGTTGGGGTCAAATTTTCAACTTTGTCTGATTTCAACGATTAAGGTGTCAAATTGTACGTCTTGGACCAGAGATCAAAAGTGTCAATGGTGACCCCGTCGTCCAACCTTTCCGTTGGGGTCAAATTTTCAACTTTGTCTGATTTCAACGATTAAGGTGTCAAATTGTACGTCTTGGACCAGAGATCAAAAGTGTCAATGGTGACCCCGTCGTCCGACCTTTCCGTTGGGGTCAAATTTTCAACTTTGTCCGATTTCAAAGATCAAGGTGTCAAATTGTACCCTTGGGATCCACCCCACAACTGAATGATTAAGTAGGCGGTCAATTCAGTAGGCGGTCGATACGCAGGCGAGACTACTGGTTCACGAACCATCTTGTTTAATGGTCAGCTACTGAAGGACCCCTTAGTTAATTTGATGTTTGCAAGGAAATGTCAACGTCTATTTTCCTAATTTTTGCGCTACGCATACGTTTTTAACAATTTGGTAACTTTATTGAACTTCAGGACTATTTTCAGCTTGAGTCTAAGGGTAAGGGTGTCTACCTCAACTACCCCCACTTTGAAATCTTCAAACCTCGGGTCGTTTCCACTAACGTTAAAATGCATTGTTAACCCATCGTAAGACCAAAACCCATCATTAGCTATGACAAGCTTTTGACCCCACACAATGTTTTAACAAAGGGTTTGATTTTCCTAATCCATAATTCATATACGATATGATGCGGTGAACACTTGCGAAGGGCTTTCATGTTTTTTGATATAGTTGTAGATACGAGCTAAACCCTTCGTAGCTACGATGCATCGTTAATGTTAGTGAAATTGACCCCAGGATGACCCCCATTTTAATGGATGACCCTCATTTTAATTCATGTTGTGTACCAAATGAACTCCTATTTTTATGCGCAAATTTGTACCGGAATTGGTTTAGTTTCGAACAAAATTAATGTGATATCCTTGTGATATTCAATGTCCTTGCCTAACGAAGACTTATAGAAGGAATCAAGGACAAGAATCTTGAATGTGTCATCACCTTCATAGACTTCAAGAAGGCCTTTGATTCAGTGCACAGAGG
>JXSR01S001414.1:54170-71206 GCA_000969725.1 Ophiothrix spiculata
CCGTGGGGGTCAAAGGTCAAAAGAAAGGTCAAATTTTCAACTTTGTCTGATTTCAAAGGTTAAGGTCTCAAAATGTACGTCTTAGACCAGCGATCAAAAGTGTCAATGGTGACCCCATCGTCCGACCTTAAACTGGGGGTCAAAGGTCAAAAGAAAGGTCAAATTTTCAACTTTGTCCGATTTTAAAGGTTTGGGTCAAAGGTCAAAAGAAGGGTCAAATTCTCAACTTAGTCCGATAACAAAGGTGGAAGGCGGAGGCATTGTGATCGACACTCTGTGTCGAGAACCGCGCGGCCCGAGAACCGCGTATTCTAGTTGCTTTCAGCAACAGCTACTGTAAAACATGAAAATTTTGAGGCATTACATTTTCGCGAATTGACAAACTGTGCCATTTTCGCAGCATGAAAATTTCGCGAATCAACAATGTGTGAATGGTTGCTGAATTCAGCAACCATTGTTGTTACTGAACTTTTACTTAAACTTTTGAATAAACATCGAATCCACTTACAAACATCAGAAACAAAAACATGGCCATTCCATCGCAACAAATTACCAGTAAAAGTTTACATTTAACATGCAGTACTAGCTAGCCTACTTAGATGATACAGGTCAAGTGCCGGCGGCATAATGTAAACAAAGTTACTACTTCCAGCCATCATTGCTTCCAGTCAAGGTAAAAGCATCAGTGGTGGTCTATCAACAAACATAGTATGGAACGATTGCATCACTTTGATCACTATATGGTAAATGCCATAGGGGGTTGAATGACTTAGGCTATCATTTTTGCAGCGCGTGTGTGGAAGAAAAGATTGTTCTGTAAACTTGTCTTGGTGTGTTCAGAAAATTTTGCGGGCATTTAAATTTGGCGAATGTGTTAGCTTGTGAAATTCGCGAAATTAAAATGCACGTGAAATTTTCATGCTTTACAGTATATTGTCATGGTTATATTGCTTTATGACTCGGGCTAGTTTATTAAATGTCTCTATCTACATGCTTAAGAAATGAGGGTGATATGAATGCTTGGACTTATTTTATAGTCCCAAATGAAAACATGTACATGGATGTACCGAGTGAGCTCTTGTGTAAAACAAGAAGGCCTGTATTCTCGAACGATGTTTATCTAAACGTTGGTTAGCCATAAAATGCGTTTAGTTAAAATCTGATTTTACCTAAATGCCCTTTATTTAAAAACCTATAAATATCATCCACTGAACTGTGCACGTAAAAGATATGCACTAGTGACCTGTAAGTATTTGTATTAGATGCAGGTCCCTAGTCAACAAAGAATTCTTTGCTTCATCATATACACTGCACGTCAAGTGATGTCTGTGTATGTATTGAATACGTGAAGAAAGGACTACGCTACGCAATAGCCAGAACACCATATTTACCATGTTTATAATGATAATTCAAGGTATCAGGGGTAGTGCGGTTCCTTAAAAGTCCCTGAATTTTATTTTGCAATTTCCAGGCCTTGAAAGTCCTTGAAAAACTGATTTTATCAAAAAAAGTCCTTGAAAGTCCTGGAATTTTTAAATGTCAGAAATATTACAAATTAATATGTCAAAAGAAATTACCATGCAATTATTTGTATCTAAAAATGAGCGAAAACAAATTTATTTTATTTGTTGATATATATTCCACCGACCGCCGCTGATAAGGGGAAAAGTCCTTGAATTCTTCTTGGGAAAAGTCCTTGAACGTCCTTGAATTTTGAAAGTGAAAAAGTGTACTAACCCTGGGTATTATCTATCTATTTTTCATCATGGCATATCGTTGTAATCTTATTATCATCTTCAATCATTATTCATTAATATTGTTACATTTTTAAAGCTTAAAGCACCATAAAGTTTTCTGACACATGATGAAAATGAAATTTAAACACACCTTAAACTACCCCCTGACCTAGTTTAGTTTTAAACGCATTTTAGAGGATTTTAACGACATGTGGTTAGAATTTAAACAGTGATTGTATTTAGTTACTCTTTCAGAATTATGTTTATTTTAATCATCGTTTAAATCATTTTAATCACTGTTTAAATCATGATTTAAACAATGCGTTAAACATCGTTCGAGAATACGGCCAGAAGTGTTTTAAAATCTCATTTGTAAGTATATGTAAATTTCTATTAAAAATATAGTGTATCTGATACAACTTTTTTTTCATAATTTAAAGCATATTGTTTATTTTTCATGTTTGCACTGTAGATATTCCCAGAACCTTATTTTTTCTTTTATAAAGTTACGTATTTATTTACCTTATACTATTGCATTTAGATATAATCTAGCACTTTATGTTAGGGATTCATTTGGATTTCTCTCTATATTGTACAATTAACTACACCTGACTCACTGATATAAGTCATTTAAACATTGATGATGAACTTAAATTGGGATGTACCTTTGCAAGACCATCATCATGAAGCATTATGTAAACTATCAGCATAATACACCTGTATAAACTGTACACATTGCCTGGGATAGTGTTTTTGAAGGTAAGCGGCAGTGAGTGTAGTTATACTTCAGTGTTAGTTACGGCGTCTGGGGGACGTCCTACGCCTGAGCTGAAAAGGTTAATTGATATTTCAAGATTTTTGCATGGAAATGCCAGCTTGCAATAAGGTTTCATTGTATAATTTTACACCTATAGATGTATGGAAATGTTGGATTTTCTTTCATTATTAAATACTAATGAAAATAGTGTCCACTAGAGTTGAAACAGTAAAATTGACTTAAACGGCAGATCTAAAGCTAAATTTAAATTCTTTTACCATATATTTATGGTTTAACCCTTTGAACCCTGGCCATTCTACGTGTATCTGCACCGCTGACCCGGGGGAACCCGAAAGTTAAAAAAAAATATAACCCCTAAACTTACTTTGATTTTAATTCCCCTTGCTTTGCCTTTTCATTTAACAGTAGTCTGATTTGTTTCAATAACTAGCATTCACAAAAAATACTATTTATGGTGACCAACATATTCAACATTTACATTGTAATCTATGGGCAAAGCCACATTTGTAGAAAGTCGTGATCGAATTTACGAAGATATGAGGAATTTTTCACCTCTTTAGAGTAAATAAGAGCAAAATGACCCATCAACCATGGGTTCAAAGCTTCATCAATGTCTTCCAATATAAATAAGACTATTGAAAATATGCTTGTTGACAGACACATCAAGTTTCCGATACGTGACCTGAAAGCCAGTAAACCGACTCATCGGGTATATGGTACATGTACATGTGAGCCAGTTTACCGGCTCGTCGGGTTCAAAGTGTTAAATTTTGTTATATTTGCATCAATATATGCTTATATATCCCTAAGGTCTACGTGGAAAATTAAATTATAGTTTCTATTTTTACTGAAGGTTTCTTAAAGCATTGTTAACTTATTTTAAAGAGTAACCTTTTATGAATGAATGAAAAAATCTTCATAATATCTTAAATTTTCTTATCTTGGGGTACCATGCAGAAAATTACAATGAAACTAATGAATGCACTCCTGAAAGGGTATTCAAACTTTAATCTGGACTTGGGTGCACAGCTGTTATTATTAAGTAATTGGTATTATGTTATTGTATACGGTGCTTATTATTTAGCTTTATATTTTTGTATTTTGTACAGTACATGGTATTCATCATAAATGAACTTATATTGTTGCCTACTTATTATTAATGTACATGTAGATATATGAAAATACCCAGTATATAATCTTCTAAGTTTCCAACTATTATGAATAAGGTATATTGGGACTCTTTTTGTATTAACACCTAAGTTGTCAAAGGGATGACGATATGAATCCACCTTTTATATAATTGTTGAAGTTTATGTTTTACATATGATGGCAAAAATAAATCAAATTACCCAATTCCATGCTAGTTGACATAAATCATCAGTTTGAGAGTACTGTATTTGTTTTGCCCTTAAAGGAGCTTGGTCCGATTGCTGCAACTTTTTTTTCAAACTTTTTGAGATTTTGGTACCAAAATTTTGCTAATATTTACCTCATAACCCTTGTAAAATTTCACGGCTGAGTTATGTTTCGTTTTGGAGATATATATGAAAATGTGTCTAATTATGGTAACCATAATTAATTTTACATAGTAACGTGTAGGTGGCTCTGAAATACAAAATTGTCCATAAAATCAAAACGGTTTGACAGATTCAGCTGAAAATTGAAATTTAGGGTTCTTTAGTGGTCATCTTTCATATGGCATTGAAAACTAAATTTTGAAAAATCGAACCAAACTCCTAGGATTAAAAGTATACGAATATGTTTTATTTTCAAATTTTATCCAGCAAAGTGATTTGTGTACTTTAATTTTACAAATACATAAAATAATGAGCTAATTTGATAAAAACATTCCTTTGAAAAGGGTGTTTTAAAACCAACATTTCCTATTTATGCTTGACCTCTGAATGACAAGCTGTATACGATAATACAGGCTGAATCACTTGTTTGTTATTTCATATCCCGGAGATTTGGGTTCAAATTTTCAACTTTGTCCGATTTCAAAGATCTTCAATGTGCATTACTGATCTCCACATTTGGAGACTTGTTCCAACTTATGTAACGTAGCCCTGACAACCTGTATATGTGCCCCGTCGGAATTCGCCCCGTCATATCAAAAGGTACCTTAAAGGCCTAGATATACTTTGTAGTCATTTTCATTCAGCATTTTATCAGTGGTTTAAATTTTCTACAATGGAGTAAACTGTTAATTCTGAATGAGAATTTTCATTCTAAATGTTCACATTCTGAAGAATGTATTAAATGGAGACCTATAGTTTTCACCCCATTGCACATTTTCAAGTGCCTATTGGGTAGTATAATCATAATGTTTTATACTGATTCTACAGCCTAGATCTGTTCATGGTGAGTTAATCTATTCTTGCAATGATGGTTATGATTTACACAATAGTGAAATTGTACATGGAAAATGTTCATTCAGAATGAAAGTTTACACCATTCTTAAAAACCAATCGCCATGAGAAACATTCTGAATGAAAATGTCTACAAATTACAAAAATGACGAAGTATATCTAGCCCCTAAGGGTCCCAAAATGAAAATTTATTTTTTGGTCTCATTTGAAAAATTATAAAATTAGGCTTCAAAATGACACCTTGCTTTTGCTTTTGGTTCAGTTGCAAAGTTACATCCAAATTGGGAAAAGGCATCGGGCTTATTCAGAAAACTATAGTTCTGAGAAAATCAAGTTTAAATTTCTGTACTTGAATGGAGAAAAGGGATTTTTCATCTCGCTTTAAAACATTTGTCTTATTTTATGGATGTTGAAACCTGATTAATATTCAATACACTTCAAAGGTAACGTTTCTGATGAAATTAGACATTTTGACCATGGACGTGATTTTGACTATATGCTCAGCTTTAATGGCCCGTATCTTTTAATTGACTATGCCGACTTTAAGGTACCTTTCGATATAACGGGGCACATATATGACCTCAAAATATATAGTTGTATTGAATTTGTGGAAATACTTTATTGTAAGTTGTTTGAAAGCATAGAAAATGGGAGTATGGCTACTGGTGCTTGTAACTTATTTTCAAGAATGAAATTTGTGTATATGAAGAACTAATATTAGAGAGCCTGAAAAAGATCCCTGTGGAACCCCAAATCTTGTATTGTTGTTTGTTCACAGTTTAATACAAAACTGCAATAATATTTTGTGCATGAATCTTTCGTGATTTCGTGATATTATTTGTGGCTAATTTTGTTGCTACAAAATGAACAAACCTTTAACATAAGTTTGTTTGAATATTCAGCAAGATTGTGTATGTTTGATTCGAAAAATATGGACTAACTTACTTCCCCCTTTACTCATATTGGTTTGTGTGCGTTAATCTGCTGCTTACTGTATACTAGAATAGGCTACTTAACTCACTTTTTCTTCAAAATGTTACATGAGGGCAGGTGAATTTTCTTGTTGGTGGGTCTGGTTAGTACAGAAATTATACCAATGTCCATCCCTGAATAATTCTGGTGCATACTTATGTTATATAAATGAGTTGATGATGTACTTTGGCATGTAGAGCAATTATATTTACTACCAAATGAATTGTGCATCACACATTATGGGAAGGTAAATAACAATACATTTGCTACAAAATAAAGTTGAGCTTGTATATTTGTTTATTTAACGTGACTACCGAATCCACTTGTCCAATTCTGCCCCACAAAATAAAAACGCAGTAAAGCAAAGCAGATACTTCCTATAAAAATGCAATTTCACTTCAATCCACTCCCATACTAAAAAATGTGTGTATTTATGTTTGATATAGTAGATACTTCTTTAATTTATGAAAGAGAATTGATCATCTGCTCATTTGTGCAGGATTTCTTCAAGAACAAAGGAAGTAACTTGCAATATATCTGCAATACACATACTGCGTTTTTACTTTTTGTAGGGCAAAATTCGACTAATTTTCTGAATGTGCATCACCGTAAGGATGAAAACATAGTCGGCCTCCAAACAAAATGTTTGCTAACAAACATTTGGTCATGACGTCAAAATGATGAGTGAATCCAAATAAAATAACTTCAACACCGAGTTGAGACCAAATAAAATTTCACGCTAGATTGCACATGTATTTAATTGCCATATACATTGCATCAAATGTTTGTTACCAGTTCATAATCTAAATTCGATGGCAAATATTTGGTGACTTCACGACCAAATGTTTGGTAGCGAAAATTTTGTTTGGAGGCCGACTATGTTTTCAGCCTAACTGTTGCATTATTTCATACCACAGTGCCTGATCAGATTGATTCATTTCGACAATGCTTTAGTCATAGAATATGATACGATAAATACCGTAGATTGCCGGTATATTGCACATTTTTTGGTTTATGTTTTGCTTCACCGTGACGATAAACTGTGACAAATTATTATCAAACCTGATATAAGATGAATGCAAGTTACTGTTTAGCATGTTTATCATATCTATTGGTTTTGTAGTAAATGTCATGTTTTGAAGCAAAACATGACATGCCATGTAGGCCTACTGGCACTCTACATAGAGTATGTATATTGCTATAGCATAGTCCCATCATTGGTAAAATAACTTTATTATCCATGTCACCAAGATGTTCATATCACCCTTAAAACATATAAATGCCCTGTGTCATTTATAATAAGTTTCACAGTCTCTTGTGACACGATCTCCCACAATCCTTTACGCGCCATTCCTTGGATGTCAGCATCCAACTTTCCATCTTTAAATCTCTCGAATGTGTTCTTGGTGATACTGCCCACAGACATTACAATTGCACCTCCTGTGAAAAAGAAAATAGTATAATATCCATATTTTCTTTCCAAATTTAGTTTGGTAAGCATATATTCCAGTGACCTAATGCATTTAAAAATTAAAAGTATGCAGTAATTAGTAATCATTTCAACCAATGGTAAATAAATATTAGGTTGTATATGATTTACTTTTAACTGATTGACCTTGACCTCTAAAATGTATTGTGCAAGGTTTCAACCTTAGCTTGTGTCTTATTTTCTCTTGAGAGGCAAAAGTAGGCAACCCTGGGGATGAGGCTGTTATGTAAATACAAAAGAAATGGTAACAAGAGCTGGCGTCATAACGATGACACGAACCCTGCCGCTTTTGGACCCAAAATGACTGTGATTAACTATTATACTGTTTGGGTGGGGTCAAGGATTATTTTGACCAATTTTGGTCAAGATCTGCTATTGTCATTCATGGTCACCCCCATTAGCACAACTTTTATTAAGACTCATGAGCTCTTTAATATGAGGCATGAGAATTGGCCTTTCATGAAAAAACTGAAGTTGATGAGGAAAACTGAAAAAGTGTGTGAAATTAGACAAAAATGCTCCAAAATAGGCTGAAAATAAATGAAAACATGTAAATTTTGGCACCCAAAAAAACTGAATTCCTTTAAAAAACTGATGATTCTCATGCCTGCAATATGAGTTATACAATCATATAAAATTTGACCTCAAATGACCTTTTGACCTTGACTGACCTTGACCCTGGGTCAAGTGCTATCCATGGTCCAAGTTTATTCCATGCACAGTCATGGGTTCATGAGTTATAGCTGTCACCTTGAAATGACCTCAGATGACCTAAAGTCAATTTTTTGACCTTGAAATTACCTCTGGCCAACTTTGACAATTTTTAAAATTTGACCTCAAATGACCTTTTGATCTTTACAGACCTTGACCTTGGGTCAAGGGATAGCTATCAATGGTCCAAATTTAATCCATATGGGGTCAAGAGTTAATGAGTTATAGATGTGACCTTGAAATGACCTGAGATGACCTCCGGTCAACTTTCTGAACATTTTTGAGATTTGACCTCAAATGACCTTTTGACCTTGACCACCCCCTCAAACGTCACGCAGCTCGAGTTTATCCCAGGGCCCCATTCACGTCACTAAGTTTCGTCAAAACTTTACCCAAATTGCCACAGACACCCCCCCCCTAGACACAGACACATACTAGGTACAGACAGAGTGACTGCTAAATCTCTAAAGTTCAGGCAAAAGTATTCAAATCAAATAAACAAAAAAATCATTGTGAAAACCCAGGGTATTCTACTACATGAACTTAAAAGTGACTTTTTATTTAGGTTGGCTTAATTTATAGTGTGTTAACAGGTTTTACCCTGCCTTGGTTTGAAAAAGTGCAAATAACACTAATAGGTTATGCTTTACAAGCACCTGGAAACTTTAAAATTGGCTTGCTTGTCTTTATAATCAATTCCCTTTGCAATAAAACAAACCGTATAGCTGTCAGTATCAATTTATCTAGTCTGCCCTACATACCCGTTTTAAAAGAAACACACCATTCACTCACTGAAAACTTGCATACACACCACCAACGATCAAAATACTCATCAGTTAAAATCGGATAAAGTTGAAGAGGAAATAAAAAAGAAAATGTCAGGAACCAGGGACCGAAACAGCGAACCAACCAAAACTTAATAGATGGATGACCATTGACCTGATTAACATTCATGCTAAGTTTGGTGTCAGTGTCCTTAGGACCTTAACACGTACCTTAGGGTGTTTTGGTAAAAATCAATATTGGACCTGTGTGACCCCATGTAACCCATGGTCACCCCCATGAGCACAACTTTTATTGAGACTCATGAGCTCTTCAATATACATGAGTTATACGATCATACAACATAACCCGGATGAGTAGAAAACGTTTTTGTAAAAATCACAATTTTGACCCATGTGACCCATATGTGATCTTTGACCCCACAGGGGTCACATAATATTTTCGGGTGGGGTCAAGGATTATTTTGATCAAGTTTAGTCAAGATCTGCTATTGTCAGTATGAGTTATGATTATTTTGGTAAAAATCAAATATTGGACCCGAGTGACCCCATGTAACCCTTGGTCACCCCCATGAGCACAACTTTTATTTAGACTCATGAGCTCTTCAATATACATGAATTATACAATCATATAACGTAACGCTGAGGACTTTAAAACTTTTTAGTGAAAATCATCATGTTTTTTACCCCTGTGACCCGTATGTGACCTTTGACCCCAATCTGGGGTCATGACATGTTGGGGTTGGGGTAAGTGTTGTTGTGACCAAGTTTGGTCAAAATCCGTCTACAACTTCTGAAGTTATAGGCGTTTAAGCATGACAGAAAGAAAGAAAGAAAGAACTAGATATAGTTGCATCACTGGAGTGACGCGGACCCTGCCGCTGACTTTTTTAAAGACGCGTGTGACTGAATCTGATCCTTAAAAAGTTTGTATTTTTGTTAATGTTGTAAAATATGCATGAGTTACGGAATAATACAATGTAATCATGAGGGTTTTTGGTGGAAAAATTATTTTTTGATCCATGTGACCCCGGGTCACCTCCAAGAGCACAATGCATGAGTCTGACGACGGGGTCACCATGAACACTTTTGATCGCTGTTCCAAGACGAATAATTTGACACCTTAACCTTTGAAATCGGACAAAGTTGACAATTTGACCTTTCCATGGACCTTTCTTTTGACCTTTGACCCCCACCAAAAAGTCAGACAACAGGGTAACCATTGATACTTTTGTTTGGTCCAAGACAAACAATTTGACACCTTAAACTTTGAAATCGGACAAAGTTGAAAATTTGACCTTTCTTTTGACCTTTGACCCCCAGGGAACGGTCGCGCGATGGGGTTCCAAGACGAACAATTTGACACCTTAACCTTTGAAATCAGACAAAGTTGACAATTTGACCTTTCTATAGACCTTTCTTTTTACCTTTAACCCCCAGGGAAAGGTCGGGCAACGGGGTCACCATGAACACTTTTGATCGCTGTTCCAAGACGAACAATTTGATACCCTAATCTTTGAAATCGGACAAAGTTGACAATTTGACCTTTCCATAGACCTTTCTTTTGACCTTTGACCCCCAAGGAAGGATCGGACGACGAGGTCACCATGAACACTTTTGATATCTGTTCCAAGACGAACAATTTGACACCTTAACCTTTGAAATCGGACAAAGTTGACAATTTGACCTTTCCATATACCTTTCTTTTGACCTTTGACCCCAAGGAAGGGTTGGACGACGAGGTGACCATGAACACTTTTGATATCTGTTCCAAGACGAACAATTTGACAACTTAACCTTTGAAATCGGACAAAGTTGACAATTTGACCTTTCCATAGACCTTTCTTTTGACCTTTGACCGCCAAGAAAGGGTCATACGATGAGGTCACCATTGACACTTTTGATCACTGGTCCAAGACGAACAATTTGACACCCTAAACGTTGAAATCGGACAAAGTTGAAAATTTGACATTTTTATTTGACCCGTGTGACCCAGGGTCAACCCCATAAGCACAACTTTTATTACGACTCATAAGCTAAGGATTTGAAAACCTTTTCGTAAAAATCATGTTTTTGACCTCTGTGACCACTGTGTGACCTTTGACCCAAGTCTGAGGTCAAGACGTGTTGAGGTCAAGACGTGTTGGGGTCGGTGTAAGTGTTGTTGTGACCAAGTTTGGTCAGAATCCATCAAGAACTGTAGGAGTTATAGGCATAAAAGCATGACAGAAAGAAGAAAGAAAGAAGAAACACAAGGAAGACAAGACCCTGCGCCTGTGGCGGCAGGGTAAAGAAAGAAAGAAGAAACACGAAGAAGACAAGACCCTGCGCCCTTGGCGGCAGGGTAAATAGGTATACCAATTAATTTTACATTCTGTGCTATATCTCCAAAACTATAAAGAATTAGGAGGTAAACCACAGTATCAGTGTAAATAAATGCAATCTTTGATGTAATCGAGTAACAGTTAGACCAGTTCTAACTTTGGTAAGGTTTCACTGACTTTAACTAAACAATTAAATGAAAAAAGTGAAAATGAATTATAAGGCTGGTATCGAAAAGCCTTTTGTCGACAATGTCGTCGACAAAACCAATTTCATTCGTTGTCGACAAGCCTGTTTATGTGTCGACAAACTCGACAAAAATAAAATAAAATTCAATTCAATTCAATAAATATTCGAGGAAAATAGAAAGTTTAACATAGTAATGGAATTTGCCCTGATATTTTACTCGTCTTAGCTATAAGTTTTGTATCACATTTTCATATATAACATTCTATCGCAGCATCAGCACATTGATTTCAATTAAAGGGGGTGACGAATTCAACAGAGTGCCACAAGTTGTAATGTCAATCCTCTTGGCTGCATTGACAAAACTTATTGTCGACAGTGTCGCGACGTCGGCCGCTCGATTTCGGGGCTTTGTCGACAATGCAAATGCTTGCCGATACCAGCCCTAATTAATTATATATCTAGGCTAAGCTGGCAAGTTTTCCGTGTCACGAAAAAATTGAAAAATTCTCGGAATTTAGGGGAAAAAACGGTAAACACGCCGTGGTTATTCGTAGCTAACATGTTTTCCCCTGAATTGATGAAACAATAATGAGAATGTAAGGTGATGATTTCTTTTTCAAAAGATATCAACTTTATACCACTTAACAAAATGCAAATAACTTCTTTTTATCTTCCTTTTTACTCCCTTGGGTTATTCTGTGTATTTTTTTTATTACTTATTACATGTAAACAATTTTCCCCACCTGAAATTACATGGTAAATCACGGAATTTGTTGTTTTAAATCATGGAAAACTTAACTTGCCAAAAAAGCAACCTAAAAGGATCTTTCATTACCTGGTTTAACAACACGTATCAACTCTGGAAAGCAGTCTTGATTGAGATGTCCAAGAGCTAATCCCCCTGATAAGAGCAGCCCGTCGTATGTATCTGAATACAAAAGAAGTAGTCAAAACTTGAGATAATCTTACTGTAGATTCATATTTCCAATTACTGTGATACTTAAATTCTTAATTTTTGTCAAGCAATTACAAATCATGCACAAACTGTTTTGATCAGAATTTAACTTTAAAAGGCACATTTAACAATGTACCGTAAATATTGGAATAAAGACCGCGCGTGCAGAATGTAACTTCACTGTTTAAAATTTGGCGGAATTATAATTATACATGTATACGCCGTGTACCCAATGTGACTGACTTCTATTACTTATCGTGGACTGTACTGAAGGATAACTTAAATTTATTACTTTATTTATGATTCCTATATGTTCTTACCATCCTTTATGGGAAGTTCATTTGGTGCAATGCAGCCATTTATGAGGCGCCGATAGATTCCCTTTCCTTCACTGACTTTCAAACTCTCTTTTGATATATCCACTCCATCTATTATTTTATAACCCGCTTTTCTCAACTAAACAAAATAGAACAAAAGAATATGATAAGGCTTCTCATATTTCAGCAATTAACATTGATCAAGTTCATATAATGTGATCAAATTCACAAATCTTTTTTTTTTATATATTCTATCGTCAGGCCTACTTCGGATTATCAACCAGCACTTTTGATGAAGCAAAAGACTGTGAAGCAACTTTAAGACTTCAAAGACATTTGTTTAATTTAAGAGTGAATGACATTATGCCTGAATGGCAATTATCGAGTAAACTAAACATCGATTTAATCAATATTCAAGCATTGTAAGCAATATTTTCTGTTCATTTGAAAGAATAAATCAGAGCGAATACTGCTTGATCGCAAGCGAATGTCTCTTGAACAGTGAATGTCTTTGGATGCCAGGCCTAACACACAGGGTGCAAGCATAACATAAATTACCCGCTATCGTCATTTCTTAGTCAAAATGTTCATAGCTCGTTTAATAACAAGATGGTTCGTCTCTCCTGCTATACTTTGATCAACACTTAAATAGGCGGAAATTATATTGGGCTTTTTTTATCCGCAAGTAAACGTAATCGCATTTACACGCGCGCCTCGTAGATACTGATGCGCGAGTCACACGTACAACGTCCTTACCGCTTCACCACTCATACCAGTACCGCATGCCATATCAACAATCTCGGCAGATTTGTCAGGTAAAACTTTCTCTAAAGCTTCAACAATTTTCACTACTCCAGGCATCCATCCTTCATGAACCAAATCCTACAAAGGGGAAACAAAACAAATGAATGGCAATAAAATGTCCAATGTTTTATTAATCGCTTTTAGTGAGAAAAATGGCTTAAATTTTTAAATTGGTGTTAATATAGAAATTGGATTATAGTTGGGATACGGTGCTTTAATTCCTGTAATATATCTAACACAAATGTTTGTATGTTGAAGGTGAAAACGAGAACTAGAGAGTCGAGGAATATCAGTTTTGAAAAACCAGTAGAATTCAGCTGAATTAGGTGACCTTGTCAACACTTAATTCGATAATAAAAATCGGGAAGGTCTCTTAATTATGTGACGTCAAATAATTGTGTGTGTGTTTTCCAGTATACTTTAGGTCCCGGATACTGGTACACAGAATTTGGACAATACGAGATACCCAACGGTCCAGTTTTGTTCAGTTCTGGTTAAGGTTTTGTATTCCAGGATTGTTGGTCAAAAATGCTGGTACATACCAGTATTTTTAAATTTATGTCATTATTCCAGTATTGTTGGTCAAAAATACTGGAAATCCAATATTGTTGGTTAAAAAAATTGTTTAATAACTGTTTTTATTAGTTTTGGTGGTATTCCAGTATTGTTGGTGTTAAGGGTAAGTAATAATTTTGCACCAGAATTGTAACATGAAATTTGGAGTTTTTATGGCAATTTTTAATATAAAGTTCAAAAGCTGCGCAGAGTGTGACGATGGGGCACCGTTATGATGGGGTCAGCCTGACAAAAGTCCCTCGTTTTTAACCTGCAATTTTCCCCAGAAACTCCTTTTTAAACTCAGAGACCCTACTTTTATAAATCTTATGTATACGGAATGAACTCAGTTGTTTCCCGTATGACCCCTCATTTTTAGAGGCACGCTCATCCTGGTAGGCCCTAACTCCAACCTGGAGATTGCATAAACCTGCCACAAGACTATGACAACTTGGTTCAGATTAGTGTTTTAGAGTCCCGGCTGGGGGGGGGGGGGATTTAACAACTTTGGTCTGGACGGGGTGTGCGGCTATAGGACCGTTGAACCCATACCCATATTTAAGGGTAAGTTTTGAGTAAAAGTACACCCATGTTTAGGGATTTTGCTCCAAAAATGGGCTGATTGTTAGCGTATTTTCTTAAAGATGTGACCCATGTTTAGGGATTTTGGTGCTAAAAAATGGGACCCATGTTTAGGGATTTTTTGTGAAAAAGCGACCCATTCAAACGGCACATCCCCGTATACCTTATATATGTGAGTACCTCTCCCGGGGTTTAACTTGATCTTTAAATTTGTGCATTGTTAGTATAAACATTGGCTTCAACTTTTATGGGTTTCGGAATAGCAGGATTCAGTATGGACTGATAGTATGCTAACATACACAATTGGAATCAAGAAAAACAAGTCTTTGATAAATGAAGCACGGTGGTTATTGTTTTTCGAATGAGACGATTTTTAACTTTTAACAATACTGGAACAAAAGAATCATTGACCAATACTGGAATCTGGAATAAAATGGGTGTGCCAGTATTGTAAAATGTTTTCTACAATACTGTAAAATGTTTTCTACAATACTGGAACAAAAACACTCCCAGTATAAAAATTGTTCAATACTGGTATGTCCTAGAATTGACCAGTATCTTGGACCTAAAGTATAATTTTCCCGAACATCCTCATCATCCCGGGTCATCTACAGGCGGCACAGGACACGATTTACCCAAGCTAGTAGATTTAGGGACGAGAGATTTCTAAAACGCAAATTTAGGATACATTTTACGTGTATTTCTATTGGTTCACGTATTGAAGAAAATATTACAAAAATCATATTTTTACATATCCTCAAAAAATTGCCAAAGTGTTCTAATAGTAATAAATATAATTATTCCAAACTTGCACTGGGGTTCACGCGTAAACCTCACTGTTTGTAGATTTTATCACACATTGTATTTTTTACCGATAATACGGGCTAGGAAACGATTGAATCGTACAGCTTTTATCATGGTTATCTAAAGAAATTCCTTTGTAAAATTTATTGAAAGGAAATCAATCTAATGCGATTGGAAAAAATAATACTTTGGTTTAAAAAGAAAAGCACCGGTAGGACTCGAACCTGTGACTTTTGCGTATCAAAAGTCTTGTATACATCCTAACCACTACACTACGTGAGCGCTATGTCGATTAATTGATGTTTTATCAATTATATACTCTAACAATAGGCACGTGTTGCTTAATCGTTCGCTTCCGGGGTTAAACATGGTGTTTTGCGCAGAAATGTTATGTCTTATTTGACCCCATGGGACCAAACGTCACATTTTATTACGTGATGGGTGTTTTACCCCCAACTATCACAAAACTTTTAAGCACACCTGTTAAAGAAATGTTGTCGCTTTCTATTGACCAAATGACTTAAATGATATATTAAGTCCAGAACCGTAGATTTTTGGCAAAATGCAAAGACCAAAATTTGACCTCACTCAATGAAAAAAATCACTGAAGAAATTACATAAATGTTCACATATATTTCGCAAAATTTCAATTATTTCAGGATGTTTTTACAACATTTATTCATCTAAATGCAACATTGTTATGAATTATGGTCTATTTAGATGAGTTTATGGGCCTTTTTAAATTTGTGTCTCAAATTCATGAGCATCGTTGAAATGACGTTCTGTGCCGATTTTCTATGCATAAAAAACCCCAAAACACTAAGCCGTTTTTCTCGTACCTGAATGTTGACAACTCAATCAATATCAAATCACTATTTTATTGACTGCTCCTGAGAGGTGTAATTAAAATGTAATGGTTATCGTCATTTAATGTAAATACGTAGTAAATCTTGTGTACTATGTGTTTCACCGCCGCAGGGTATAGAAAAAAAAACCCCTTTCTGGGAACTTTTATTGTGCTGATGAACATTTTCTGTGAGATTTATTAAAAAATGCACGAATAGCTCTTAAAAGTGGCTTAGTTTTGATATAGTAATTTGACATTCACCCCAAATTTGGCCCACTCATTTGTATTTCATCATTCAATATTGTCAGAAAAAAAATCATCTATCGTCAGAAATTGTATAATTTTATTATTTGACTTTTAAATTATTATTATTTTTTTAAGCTTACCGATTTTTTTTTCTGAGACTCCTACTTTTTTCTGGGAACGGCGCGGCCGCGTTACCGCGGATTTCGAAGCCCTGTTCAACGGCGTGTTGTATGAATTAGACCTCTTGGGATAATTCATAGTTAGGAATAATAGCAAGGTGCAGTAGATAATTCAGTCCATAGGGCCTATAATAGGCCTACACATTGCAGAATTAAAAAAAGTGCGAGTTCCTCCATGGGTTCCGGGCATTCCCAGGGCATGAGTCATGAATCAATGGAAGAAAGCTGAAGAATATTGGGCCAATTAGCAAGTGTAGAGAAATCCCAGAAATACAGGGAGAAGCTTCCAGGGCGTTGTAGGCAAAAACGTACTATAGGGGCCTATATATAAATATCTTACTACGTACAGCTTATCCACACCGCCCTGGAAGCTTCTCCATTCATTTCCCTAGATGTGCT
>JXSR01S001415.1:7941-18856 GCA_000969725.1 Ophiothrix spiculata
GGCACATAACACTCACGATACATTCTCACTGCATGTTGTTTATAATATAAGAAAGCTACCCTTCAAAGTTTCAGAAAAATTCAACATTGCTCATATGTTTCCTATAGATTTGTAGTATGACAAATATTTGACATTTGTTACACTTTTCAACACCTGATACGTGTTCAAACATTTGAATTTGAACACATCAGACAAGACATCAGAGTCAGTGTCCGAGTTTGAACATATGCATTCAACATGTTCAAATATCTTTTGAACACCTGGGATGCCTGAACACCTGCGTAAACACGAGCAGTTTTGGTAAACAATCAAGCGCGCATGTTTTCTCCAGCATCTAAAAAACCTAAAACTCTGCCATTATTAGCAATGTTTTCTTCAGCAATCCGTGCTTTCGGACTCAAAGGCATTAGCCACGATCATCAATGTGAACTTCAACTCATCATGACCTTTATTTAATTTATTATATTTTTCCATGTATGTACATAAACATTCCGGTTAAAATGAATACTTAAAGTACAAGAAACAATAATTAATGCTTTTAATTGTTATGTCCCCGGGGATATAAAAAAAAAGTAGTAGTGTTTCTAGAAATTAACTGCTCAATTTTCAAAATCAACACTTTTAACACCTAACAACACATGTTGGTCGGAATCTATCCCATGGTTTTTATTTTTATTTTTTATATTTCGTATTCTTAAAAGAATAATAATTCATTTAAAGACCAAAAAGCATGCGTTTGAAGTTGAACATTTATGAAAATAGAAACACTGTTGGTGAATCGGTAAGGACTTTGGTGGAAAATTCGAATTAAAAAAAAAATTGCTTGTTAATTTTGATTTAATCATTTTTTATTGAAAGTAGTTTTATGAGTTTTCAAATACATATCGAATCGTTGCTTATATTTAACAGTATCCATCGTAGCATAAAACAATGCTAACTGCGGAAATTGAATAATTTCTCAAATTCAAAAATTTTTCTGTCTTTTCACGCACAACTTGTTTTCTATTTATTGTTTGAATTGTCTTAAGTGTCTTCTTGTAAAATTCCCATCGTTTATGCATGGCTTGGTATCGTAATATAAAGCATGAAAGACATTTATTTCGAGGTAAAATGGCATCCGGATAAAATTTTCTTGATTAAATGCTGCATGGAGGTAATAATAATAACAAAATTTGAAATGAATATCACGAAGCACAATATTTAGCTAGATGGAAATACTAAATTTTATTTTGTCCACTTTTTATTTCATGAAATGTTTATCTACATGAGTAGATAAGCAACCCAGGATTAAGCAATATTTATCGTTTTTACCACTTTCAAATTGATGTTATTTTCCTTAGAAAATAACACATTTAAAGATATTTTTCCCACAATTCTCTTAAATTGGTAAAACTGTCTATATCTAATCTAAATAATTTTTCCATTAGAAGCCAAATGTCAGGGTTGTCACCTTAGTAATACTGAATAATGCAAATCATTTTACCTGAATATGTAGGCTTATATAATAACTATATCATTTTGGCGGTTATAAAATAGTTAATTACGTTCAAGTGATTAATGAAGTTCATTAATGTGTCACAAGAAATGATACTTTTTCGCCAGAAAACAAAACAGCAACTCCAAAAATACACACATTAAAAATTAAACTGTCACATCTTAGCGAATATGAAGTTTGTAGATTTGGCTAAATGTTATAGATAATTTCACAGAACAGGGTTTAAAACATGCTGTGATGGTTGAAGAGACCGATTTCAAAAGGCAATACTAGTAACACGGTTTTTGTCAAAATTAAGGTATTGGTATCAACATTAACTCATTTGTTTCATGGAACAAAACTGTTTTTCAAAAAAAATCACTTGCTTGCCTTATTATGTGAGTTTTGACAAAATGTTAGTTTCTTGTTCCTAAACACACTTACTCAACTGGAATAGGCTGTACAACTAAATGAAATTAAGCAAAATAAATAAATAAATAAATAAATAAATAATTTCACAACACCACCTGTGAATTAGATTAGAACCAAATTAGATTATTAAATTGGCAGTGAAATGTATTGGTTTGTTTGGTTACGGCTACGGTCCCTAAATGGGTGCCATTTTTGCCAACGGCATCTTTACTGCAACCTTTTACCTACTTACACATATCAGAATAATACAATTTTTATCGTACATATGTAATAGAGTCTCTAGTTTATAGATGAGACTGTAGTGGTGATTTCACATCAATTATCAAGGTCAAAATTACGTCAATAAACTACTTCGAAAAATTTACACTTTTTTCGCCGAAACCTTAAAATTTTATGATGTTCGAACAATTCGCCCGTTTTCAAATTTTGACAGATTGTAGGTTTGATACTTTTTATTGAATTACAAATAATATTTTATAAATGTGTTGTGTTGATTTTGAATGATAATGTAACAAACCTGCGTTGTTTTGCCTGAAAAAACAGGCGTGAATTATGACTCTGAGTTCGTCCTGTTTGAGCTGTGAATAGCCTGATTCTAGTATCTACATTATCTACATTTTGTCTGATATACGCATTCGCATAATTTACTTACAAATCGAGCATTCCAATTAGGCAAAAATTACAATTTTTATGTAAACAAAAGAAAAATACGGCATTCTAATGTTTATGTTTTAGATTTTAGTTCACGAACTCAACAATGCCTTGATAGCTCAGCAGTAGAGCGCTTGCTTCGTAATGCATCACTAACTATTGCCATAATCCATGGTTCGAGTCCCAGCAAAGGCAGTGGAAACTATTTATCTTTTCATGATAGAAAAATAGGTAGGATTCACATTTTCCTGAGCATGTGGATTCCTCGTACCCTTAAATTATCTTATTTATCAAAAGAACCTGTTTTAGGTTACACGAAGCGAAGTAAACACTATAAATATACGATTTTTCAAATTTCATAAAATGGGCTCTGAAACAAAAACAAATAAAATAGAGTTTATTGATTTGATGTGATTAGATAAAAACAAGTTCATTTCAGACGAGCAAGCTTTAACAACCAAAAATTTATTGATTTGATTTGATAATTTGATAAAATTTCCTAAAAATAGCTGCAACTACCAATTAAAGTAAAAATCATGAATAGCAATTCAATCGAGTAAATCATTTAACACTATCCCGCCTCTATCCAAGAAAATCCAACAAGTACAGCCAGTATTCAGATTCTATGAAAATGAGCTTTTAATGAGCAGTTTAATACTGCGATCTGGCGATCAATATTTGAAAACTTGGTCGAGATATTTTTTTTCTTGACGTGACCTGTAGGATAGTTAGGACTTCAAAGCCTTATAATCACAAGGGGGTTAATGCAAATAAAAAATTGAGATATTGATGAAAATATTTAGAGTTTTTGTAATAAAACATGGTTTTGTTTGACTGTTAGGAGTAAAAAAATCTTCATTTTATTACATTCTAAACAAAATTGCAAATTTTAAGCATTTAAAATCATGAGGTTACATCTACCTACGTGCTGATTGTTTTACCGAACTAAATATCTATTGGATAGCAAAATAAGTTATACAACCTATCAAACCTCATATCTATGAAATTTGAAAAATATATCTTTCCTGTAAGACCTGTAAAACCGGTAAATAGAGCGACAAAAATGCCGTTCAATTAGACGTACGAAAGGGACCAGATATCGGCTATTACAATTTCGCGTTGAATACCCTGATATTAACAGTCAGAATCATCGTAAGACAAGAAGAACCTTTCGTATCAATGGGTCTGTATGACGTCATTTGCCATGCTGTCGTGTTTAGTTTACACAGCATGACCTTTGCGCTATTTTGGCAAACCAATTTTACATCGATTTTCTTCAGATCCATCCTGAATATCCCATTTATTTTTTTTCTAAAATAGCTTAATGTTACTAAGCATAACTATAATTAACAGAATCTGTCCCCAATATGATATTTTGTGTAAATATTTCAAAACAATTGGATCTTGCGCAATCACAGTTTAAGTATGAAACGGTGCGGTTTCTCACCAGCGCTCGAATTAAGGACAAAATCATAGTTGTCCGACGGACAACCAGGTTGTAATTTTTAGTTGTCCGTCAGAAATTTGGTTGTCCGTCAGGCGCGGCACCAGACTCAAAAAGGTAACTCCACATTTTTTTGACGTAGCTTTTCAAATCTGACAAGCAAAAAATGGTCTCCCAAGCGCACAGACAACTACGAGACACCTACCTACTTCTATTTTTTTCAACAGCAAATTGATAAAAAGTCAAATTTTTACGGTGATCAGGGAATTGAAGAAAAATGCTCAAAAATTTTACAATTTTATCGAAAGTTCCAGTTTTGAAAAAAAAAACATGCTAAGAAGTATGTTTATTTGACTTTGAAAAATTATGGTTGTCCGCCGGACAACCATTGCATTAATTAAGGTTGTCCGGCACTAGATTTGGTTGTCCCGGACAACCGGACAACCAGAATTTCGAACGCTGTTTCTCACCATAGCTGGACATTGGATTTGGGTGCAAGAAATCGGGGTTCGCATCCCAGGGTAAACGAAATTCTTGTATATATGGCGAATTTGGATTTAGAAAAAACTTTTGGTTTTTGATTTACAAACTCTGACGTTTCTAATGTTGAAATATGTGAAATATGAATAGTTGTGCAAAATTAATTTAATTTGAAACACATCATAACCAGTACACAGTTGTGACTCTGGGGGCCTGTTCTAACCATTAGATATATCCCTGGGTTTAATTGTTGAGAAAGGTGTGCTTTCATTACGCTGAAAGATATAATCATTTAATAAATACCAATTGTACCAAGAACACAAGTGTTGGCCTACATAGACTTCTTGATCATTTGAAAAATTAGTATTAGTAGGCTGAAGCCAACCGAAAATTACCTTGTTTATGAATGATTATAGCACACAGGGGCGTCGGAACCGTGTGGGCCATGTGGGCTTTGGCCGCACCACTTTTTTACCAAAAAATAAATATAAATTAATTTAATGTGTTTTATTATGGTCCTAGCTTCATTACCCATAAAATAGTACTGTATATTTTTGTTTTTTGTAACTACTTTTTTCTGCGGCTTATAGTTGTTTACTTATTTGTGATTACTAATGGGCCACAGGCCGCACCACTTTGACCAGTGGCCGCACCACTTTTATTTTCCGACGCCCCTGATAGCACAGGTAACACTTACAGAATATGAAAATTGAAATAACAATTTGCCTTTCGTCTGAAAATTTGAGATATTGTGGAAAATCGATGTCAAATCGGTTGAAAATTCAATATTGCGCCTATGAAATGCATTGTTTTCTTTAAATGGGGTAAAATATAATTTTAGGAATCGAAGCCAATGGACTTTTCTGCCTTAAATGGAGCATAGACATATAACTTACACATATATACTATGACAATTGAAACAAAAATTTGCTTTTGTGTCAAATAATGCATTAAAGACCAAATTCCGCCACTGAATAAATGATCGGGCTGTAACCCTGTGAGAAATGTCTAAATTATGTACGAAGGGCATCACTTTGGTATCATCGTAGTAGTAACTTTTAGGATGGTCGGGTTTTTTTTTTTTTTTTTACTTTGTGAATTAAAAGTCTGAAGATTCATATATATATACATGTATGTTGTATATAACGAAACCCCAGAACATATTGGCAACGTTTTCTGTTAAAAGCAATTACCTTTTGAACTGGATTTTTTTAAAAATATATTTTGCGGGTGTATTTTCAAGCACAAAATATTGGTATTTCTGACTATTCACTGCAATATAGATTGATTGATAGCTTTTCAGCAAATATATATTCTTGTAAAACGATCATGATTATTACTTTATAACATTGCAAATGAGTCGCAACTAATATATTCCACAAAGATTGATAGGTTACCATAGTAACGCTGTTATTTTCAAGCATGCTCGGTCATGTTGATGTCTATCATGACAGATGCATTAACACAATCCAATCAGTCAACGGACTTTTCGTGGTGGATATTGTTTCACATGATTGTTAAAGGGACTGGCTTAGATTCTTCCCACTAATTTTTTACCTACATATTTTTAATGAATCGATAGAACATGTTTATAGTAATATAACTTTAATACAATTAGTTTTCCATGATTTTGAGGAATATTGGAGAAAGAAAATTACAATTCTTTACCTGCTTCAAGTTTTTTCGCCGGCGAAAATAAAAAGATGTGAAAACAGTGTTTCTAGTTTCAAAATTTAAAAAGATTTTGTTTCTGCACACATGATGGGTAAACAAATTATTTTTGATAAATTGTTTCTCTTTTAATAAATGTATTAAATTATCTCTAGAGCTTTGTTTGATTTTTTATCTGGTTAATCCAGATCTGGTGGTAGAAATTCAGGATTCAGAATACACAATATTTTACTATATTACCAAATTTTTAAGCTTTATTTAGAGCATTTCCATAAGTTTTTAATTCTAAGTGGAATCTAGGCTATTCCCTTTAATTTACTAGATTCCCTACAAAGAGCGACAGTGAAATGTACTTCCATGACTGGCCTAAGTAAACAACAAATTGAGCAAGCCATAAATTGATCGATTGAATTACAAAAAAGGGAATAAGAACACAAAATATTCGAATTAATTATTGTGTTTTCAATAATACATAATGCGAGCCTTGCTGTCAATCAAATTAGTTAAGGGGTGAAAGCACATCACTCATTGTTGCATTTTTGCAAATTTATTTTGTACCATAACTTATGAACAAAGTGCTTAAAGTTAATAAAAGTATACATTTCCAGAAAGGAATTTTCACAAGGAACATGATGGTGATGTTGATTTTTGACCAAAAATCTCATTTTTTGAGAAAATCACGAAAAACACATTTTTTGGCCATTTGGGTTTCCAACCAAGCTAAAAATAACATTTTTTGAAAAAATGACCTAGGAAAAATGGCCAAAAATGGAAAAAAGTGAATTTTTGACCTTATTTGGGATGAAAATCAAAAAATTGGCCAAAATCCAAAAAAGTAAAAAAGACGCAACATGCGAGTGAGTGTTTAGAATAAAAATACCCATTCCTAGGTCATTTTTTCAAAAAATGTTATATTTAGCTTGGTTGGAAACCCAAATGGCCAAAAAATGTGTTTTTCGTGATTTTCTCAAAAAATGTGATTTTTGGTTAAAAATCAACATCACCATCATATTCCTTGTGAAAATTCCTTTCTGGAAATGTATACTTTTATTAACTTTAAGCACTTTGTTCAAAAGTTATGGTAAAAAATAAATTTGCAAAAATGAAACAATGAGTGATGTGCTTTCCCCCATTAAGTACACTCTCAAATTTGATCCATTTTGGATCAAGAAAGAGTGTGTTTGATCTGAAGATCAAAAAATGATCTGGAAAAAAGGGTAAGCTCATAATTTGATCCGTGCTTTTTAAGAGTGTATCTAATGGTTTGTTAGTTAGGGAAGATTATTTGTGCAGAAAGTCTTGGGAGAACAGTCTTGAAGCCATACTTGTTCTAAACAAACACGTCTAAATTTACAAATTTGAAATACATGGACGAAAAGTGTTTCTTTTTCAGAGCCAACACAATGCTGGCACTGACATGACATGATAAATGTATTTCTCAAGTGCATTGCTCACTTGCCTACATGGTAGAATCAATATAAAAAAAACTTAAATAACAATAATGAACAAAAGCAATTGTAACAAATTGATAGATAATTGCCGTCAAATTATAAGATCAGAGGGAATATAAAGATACGAGCACATAAACAAAATAAGACGAACGGCTTCTTGGGCATCCTTTATTGGAAGAATTTCTTAAATCATCAAAGCAGCAGTCTCTTTCACCTGAAGTCACAATAATCTGCAGATTGATATCTCACCATATCACCAAAAGAAACGATCCCAATGTCAAGGTGTGATGTATATTTGCACGTTGCTGAATGTACTATGAAAAAATATTTATAAATCATTAATCACGATGAAACAAATGTGAAAGTAGACATAACTTTGTTGCAGATAAATATCTCACACAAGTAATGTTTTATACATTTTTAATAATGGGTCTAGTGCACCTTATATCATTTATGTAAAGGGTCGGGTTAATTTAATTTAAAAATGTATAATATTGTATCCATAAAGTGCCGATATTGTCAGTTTGCCACTTATTTCAAACCTCTCAACGATAATATCATAAAATTCAAAGTATGGAATTTGTTTTTCCCCATATTAGTCTTCATTTAGAATAAAAATATATTTCCAAACACAGTCAGATATAAAAAATGTGTCAATGTAAATTCATGTTCAAATAAGTACTGCTTAAGGCGGACATATGTTTTCGTTAAAGATAGCATCATTTCATATAACCCGACACATCGTACATTGAAAGTCACAAGAAAATAGTACATCAACCGATAAAAATCAGTATGTGCATATTTTTTTCCACGCAACCAGACGTTGCAATATTTAAGATTAAAATCGGTTTTATTTACGGGAACTCCTGATTTTCCATATTTACCATCTGCTTTTCAGACTAAACCTTTCAAGCAATTCACATCAAGATGTGAATACCATAAACATTGTTTTTGAAGCGCAATGTTACTAGATAATAACATTGTTGTAGAGATAATGTTTACTAAAAATGTTGATGATTTTTTTAAAGACTAGATTCGGAAAAAAAGACAAGAATTAAAAAAAAACAGACACTTATACATATTAATTTCATATCATATAAATGTTTATCCCCCTCTCTGCAAAAAAAGTGACTTCAAAATATAATTATTTTCACTCAATATAACGATTTACGATCCCTTTGTTCCTTGTTTTCGGGATTGAATCATTACATTGACTAGTTGACGAGAACCCTTCCTTGAAGCAATACAGATGAGAAAAAGTATACAGAAAAAAAATGAAAAACGCAAAAAGGACAAGAAACGACGAAAACGCTAAAACATATTTCAGTAAAACTCAACCTCTTTTAGTTTGTACACTTGAATTTTACCACAAAAATAAATTTCAATTAAAATTATTACAGCAAAATTTTGAATTTTAATCTATTTTATGCAAAATCACAGATTGTTTCGATTCAGAATTACTCTAATACGTCATATTTACATAACAACTTAGTCGATTGTAATGATTTTGGTATGTATAGATAGAGGACCATACCTACTCATTGAAGTACACTCGCGGTCAAAAGTGTTTGCGCAAAAACAAATTTAACCAACCATAAAGCTCAATTCATACTCGGCCTCCAAAACAAAATGTTTCCTACCAAACATTTGGTCGTGACGTCACCAAATATTTGCCATCGAATTTAAACTATGAACGGGTAGCAAACATTTGGTCCAATGTATATGGCAATTCAATAACATGTGCAATCTAGCGCGAAATTTTGTTTGGTCTGAACTCGGTGTTGAAGTTCTTTTGTTTGGAGTCACTCGTCATTTTTACGTCACGACCAAATGTTTGGTAAGAACAATTTTGTTTGGAGGCCGAGTATGAATTGAGCTTATCTCGAGAACCGTTCATCATTTGCGTCATTTTTTCGAATTTTACATAATAGATATACAGAACTCAACAGGAATTGTATTCACCGCATTTGAAAATATGGCGTGCTAAACATACTGTTAACTTTCTTCTGCACACTCAAAAACGGAGTTTAAATAACTGCACATTTGTTGGAAAACTTATAAACTGAAAATGTTCTTTACAATTACATGGTGAGAACGAGCATTGAAATAAACTACATAGGTACATATCAATTTGAAGTGCGTGTGGTATATATTTGTATATATGGTCTAGGAAATTGGACATTTTTATAGTTATGAGAGATCGAGTATCAGAGGAATCATGGATTATTTATACTGGATACATATGGCACCTATAAAAAACATAGTTTTTTAAGAGTCTTGGTTGTTTGATATAATAATTAGGTTTTGCCCGTATTTAAGCGTGCGCAAACACTTTCGACCGGGAGTGTAAGTTCATAGGTGCTTCAATTGGTAGGGGGTTGCAACAGCCCCCTCCATGGGTAGACGAGCTACAAAAAATAACCTGATTAAACGAGGGTTGACGGATGATATTTTTACATTCATTTGTTTATTATCACTTGTAAATTTTGTCCATTCCCTTCTTGAAATAAGAAAAAAACTGAGATTAGGGAAAAATAATTATGATGAAAAATATTCTATTTAAAATCTGAATCAGGTGACCTTTTGTACACTTGATGTTGGGCTGGCATTATTGTATAATTAACCATTGTTATACGGAGCGATTTTCACAAACATATTATACGGAGGTTGCAACCCCCCCTCAATTTTTTTTATAGCAAGTCCCACTGACCCCGTATGTGGTACCAATGGATAGGTATCAGTCCCCTCTATCCATTGATACCAAATTCAAGGTCCGTGAATATATGACGTCACTATGACGTCATAATTACCTGAATGTGAAAACTCGACATTTGTACGGAAAATATAGGTAAAAATCAAAATTTTCTAAAAAATCGTAGGAATATCAGATTTCCATGCAGGTTTTTGCTAAATATTGTAGAAATTTACTAGTCTTACCTAAATACCAAGTTTGAAATGGGTATCTGCTATATAAATGACAAAAATGTACATTTTTAAATTCACAGAGTTCACCCCACCCCCCGACATCCGAACTTTAAACGGACACTGTACTGAAGGTGGTAGAAAAAAATCGGTAACATTTTCGGGATTTTAACCCTGTTAGCAAGATTTTTTCAACAACTATTTTAGCCAGGATGATGCACAAGTTGAAGGTCTGTAAGAATCTATCAAAAACTCATTTTTGAAAAAATGGTCTCTAAGCCGTTTTGCAATTCAGCTCTTCATGCTCTGCAGTCGGTGTATCGAGTACCGAGCCAACAGCTCGGTACTCGATACACCGACTGCAGAGCGACATTTCATGTCCCAGCGCAG
>JXSR01S001417.1:17906-31337 GCA_000969725.1 Ophiothrix spiculata
CTTTAAAATGTTTAACATTTTAAAATATTTACTTTACTTTAGAAATGGAAATGTTTCTAGAAAACATAGATAACTATTGATACCAAAGTGTTTTATAAAATCAGATAAATAATACTGTTTTGAAATAACGGAAGCCGTTTTGAAAACTAACTTAGCAAAACTTTACCATGCCTCTTATTTCTTCCTATATACAGGTCAAAATTCTGAAATTCAATATGTTTAACAAAATGCTAGGTATCTAGGTAAACATTAAGGTAACAGAAAACGATGCTATACCTATGAGATGCTTATCATTATTGTTGCTTTAAGGTTAGGGAAGCTCATCACCTGGTGGTACAATTCTAAAGTAGGGCACCAAATAGAGGAATAATCCTAGGAGGTTTTATGGTGTGGTTTCGATTTTGAAATATGTTGTCTACAAAGCATTAAAATTATCATAAAAGAAATTACTGACACAGCAAAAAGACTCCTTCTTATTACAGAAAACCCATAAAATCGTCACGTTTACACCTGTTTTGATATTTGAGATGTTTTACTTTTGCTTTCTGTACCGTTTGGCGTTAAGCACGGCGAATATTTATTCTTATTTATTTGATTATTTCGTTTGTGAAGAATAATGATGAACAAATTTCCAATTCCATCAATTTAAATCTAGTATTCATACTGGACTCACAATGTTGAAATTTTCTTTCTAAGCATATTCGAAACACGCAAGGTCACGATATTCTCTAATTGCGACTGTCACTTTGGCTTTGGTACGTAGTTATGCATTTAGTTCACGCCATGCGGGATTGTTCGTGAATTATGCAACCTCAAAATAGACACAGTCAAGATCTGCACTTGCCCTGGAGGATTCCGGTTACCACTCCAACACGTCTCGCTTGGTTTGAGGGACCTGTAACGTGAATGCACAATAAGAGATGTTGCGTATCTGACTTGATTTAAAGAGTACTTCTCTATTATGTTAGGACTCTGTCACCCATCACCGTATTGAGCCAAACGTACGATCATGTACCTAGTCCCACTATTGTTTTGTTTTACAATTGTTGCTCGACCTGTATTCGTTAGAAGTACGTTCAATGCGTTATGTATACGGTTGTGTCCGTTATGTATACGTTAAATTCGTCATTCATACGATGGTGTTCGTTTGACATACGTTCGGTATGTGAAACTTTTGTACGTTATTCATACGTTTGGACCTTATACGGTGATGTGTGACAAAGCCTTTTGGTTGCAATATAGCCTTTAGTTTATATTGCATTCAGAAGTGAAATATATTGAACTCTGTCACACATCACCGTATAGAGCCAAACGTGCGTAAAATGTATTTAATTCAATATATGTTTTGTTTTACAATTGTTGCTCGTCCTATATTCGTTAGAAGTACGTTCAATACGTTATGTATACGGTTTTGGCCGTTATGTATACGTTTAATCCGTTATTCATACGGTGATGTTCTCTTGAACAACCATATTCAAGAGTAGGACGGACCAAAGCCAAGTACAAAGTGCGGCGAGTATTGATGGGAGTGGACTAGAAGGACCGATGGATGAAGCTAATTCGTTATTCATACGGTGATGTTCTCTTGACACACGTTCAGTATGTGAAACTTTTGTACGTTATTCATACGTTTGGACTTTATACGGTGATGTGTGACAAAGCCTTTTGGTTGCAATAGAGCCTTTAGTTTATAATGCATCAGAAATAAAATATCTTGATTTTAGTCTTAATTTACAAATATGTGTGTTCACTTGATTATGTTGATATCATTCCGATATTGATTATGGTATACAACTATAACTCTCTAAATTCCAGAGACTTTTTTTCAAGTCTAAAATACTTGTTAAAATGACAAAGCGTTTTTGAGATTTATAAACAATAAGTCCGTCAAAAAGACTTATTTCAAATAAATCCTATAGATTGAAAAAATTGACAATTGACTACGTAAGCAGTTAATAAAGTGACGAGAGACTTACGTTTCAATCTAAAAGACTTACTTTCAAATCCAAAAATGTTTTGTCATTTAAAAAAATCTCCTTAGATTTAAAATAAGTCTCTGGAATTTAGAGAGATAATATACCTTCATATGAGTCCACATTTGATATGAAATTAGATCTAAAATTCTTGAAAAAATATCTTTAAAATGTATTTTGTACCAGATGTATATGAACAATCCTACAAATGAAGCTATTAATGTTGATATATTTTTTTTTGTTTAGATAGAAAAGAATGGAGTAATAGATAGAGAGTATGAGTGTTTATAAAACTTTTACACATGCAATTTTTTTATGTAAAATGTTCATACTCTTTATTTTAGAGCATTCGGTGTCACGACTTACTCCTTTCTCATTTAATCGGCAGCGAGCTTTTTTATTAATAATTATTAATAATATCCTAAGAACTACTTCATTGAATTGAGCATCTTAAAATAAATGTGGGTGATACCTATTGCCTCAAAGGTGTTTCATTACTCCTTCATGGCGTCTCGCTTCAAATGAGTCGCTAGCTTGAGAAAGAAACCTGAGGTTCTTGACTTTGAAGCACTTTCAAAAATAAAGCAGACGTTTATCATGTTTACAGCTAGCTAAGTAATCAGTATCATTGATTCTTGTTTCTTGTCTTAATTTCAATTTCATAGTTTATAGATTAAACACTGCCTTTAATACTGATATTCAGATATAAATGTTTGAATCCTGAGATTTTATGTGCCATCAGTTTTGGGTTTTCTTAATGATTGAAATGCTCAGGATTAATGACACAATTTGGTTGAATTGTTGAGTTGGTTTGTTGGACCAATGTGGAATACTTCTTTGACGTCATCTATTACGTATTAATGAACATTTGATGTTAATAAATCAATGTTTAGATTTTTTGTTAACAATCCGATTTATTTATGTATTTGTGTGCATTCACCGAATTCGATAGAATTGTAGCTTCATTCATATATACACCTCAAGTTTGACATGCATTGCGCCTCCGTTTATTACAATTTTATACGACAAAGACCATTTCTAAAGCACTTGTTTGAGCTTTTCAATCACTTGTGTGTTTTAGAGCAGAATCTTGTATTTAGAGAAAAATCCAATTTTCTTAGATATGCACAACACCTCGATCTATTTCTGCGATTTGAAGTTAAAAATGCTGAACAGCTGAAAGACTACCACATGTCATAATATATATACGAGCTGATGAATTTCGCAATTTACCAATAATACTAGATGGAACACACCGTCCAGATTCTTGGGTTTGGTTTTGACATGCGTTATATACGCGTTGTTAAACTGTTACCTTTACTCTGAAATGCAATTTGTGATGCTTAACTTTTAGGTTGTTTCTTGTTTGCACTCCATCGACAAAAGAAAGTATACAACACAAGACAGTGCAGTGCGAAAGGATTTTTTACTTGGGGGATCTGGATACCAATTTATCCGACTTTTATAAATCGCATCTGTGTCAGTTCGCTTTTGTCTTTAATAATTGGTTATGTTGAAATTATTATAATGTCGCCTCATCGAGTCCGTTTGTGTTAGTATGGTTATTGCTAAGTATACTTCTTTAAACTTGTGCCATCTGGAGTGGCACTACATTTCTGTTCGAGACATACTTGATCCATGATCGCAGTAAAGCAACTGTTGCATTTTTTCTCAACTTCTTGCTCCTTGAGCTGTTGAGTTATCCTACAAGAAAGATCGCGTTTCGTGGCTGCCCGTCACAGTTCCCTGACATTTAAACTAGTCAATCTATGAAAACTCATGGGGGTACGTTGACAAAATTGCAACACAAGATTTTTTGTTTGAAATCATCTGTTAATGACCTCCTGAACAACATATTCAAAATGTAGGAAAATGTAAGCTTTTCAAAAGTGGTTAATTTGCATAAAACATAATGGCTGCCAAAACAAGGGGTGGAATTTCAAAAGTTGTCAAAATCATATCAACATGTTTCTTTCATCACATGGAAGCAGTATACTTTTACCTGTGTCTGAAATATGGTTCTGACGTGATAGCCAAAACTGTGAAAGGTCATATCAGAGGTCACGGATTTGGCCCTATGGGAGTTCAAATTTTGAAAATTGTCCGATTTTGTTCAAACTGATCTCAAACTGTTCCTCTTTCAAAAGTGTCTACACAAAGTGATCGTTTGAAGTGTGTCAGGTCAATTGTTGCCATGGTAGCAGAAAAACAAAGTCCAGATTTACCATTGCATTGGTGCCTGTAGCAAAAGGTTTTCCTTGACCTGTAACCATAGCAACACCTGATCTGATGCACTTGAAACTTTGACAAGCTTACATTTTCCTACATTTTGAATATGTTGTTTGGGAGGTCATCAATAGTAAATTTCAACCAAAAAATCTTGTGTTGCAATTCTGTCTGCGTCAAATCAACAGATTTACTAGTCTAATTACACGTCTCGCTAGAAAGATGCCGAAAATAGAAGTAAATGCATTTAAGCATATATTTTTTAAAATATTTATAACCATTTCATCAAATTTGTTGAGATGTCCTGACATATTGTCCAAAATGCTATGTCATAGCAAATCAGGTCAATGGATTGGTTATATAATACCCTTTTGAATTCAGCAGCTTGAAACCTCGTCCACCTTAGAGGGAATGAGGCTTTCACTCCTCACCTAAAGGTTTGTCACCTTAGATTTATTTATTGATTCATTTATAAACAACACGAGAAAAACCTTTGTTATTAAAAGAAATAAAAAATCTTTATAAGTGACGATGTTTTTCCATTATGGAAGCTTAAATATTTAAAAAAAAAATATATATTTACTTTACTTCAGTAAAATGCATGGAAATGTTTCTTGAAAACATAGATAATTATTGATACCATAAGTGTTTTATATAATCAGATAACACTGTTTTGAAATAACAGAAACGGTTTTGAAAACTAACTTAGCAAAACTATACCATGTCTCTTATTTCTACCGTTGGGAAAAACATTCATATATATTATGCAAGTCAAAATTCTGAAATTCAATATGGTTAACAAAATGCTAATTTTCTAGGTAAACATTAAGGTAATAGAAAACGATGCTATACCTATGAGTTGCTTGTCATTATTGTTGCTTTAAGTGAAGCTCATCACCTGGTGGTACAATTCTAAAGTAGGACACCAAATAGAGGAATAATAAAGGTTTAATGGTGTGGTTTCGAAATATTTTGTCTACCACGCATTAAAATTATCATAAAAGAAATTACTGACACAGCAAAGAGACTCCTTCTTATTGCAGAATATCCATAAAATCGTCAGTTTACACCTGTTTTGATATTTATGATATTTTACTTTTACTATCTGTACCGTTTGGCGTTAAGCACGGCAAGTATTTATTCTTATTTATTTGATTTCGTTTGTTTGTAAATAGTAATGATGAACAAATTTCCAATTCCAACACTTTTAATCTAGTATTCATACTGGACTCACAATGTTGCAATTTGTCTTTCTAAGCATATTCGAAACACGCAATGTCACGATATTCTCTAATTGGCTTTGGTACATAGTTATGCATTTAGTTCACGACATGCCAGATGCGGGATTGTTCGTGAATTATGCAACTTCAAAATAGACACAGTCAAGATCTGCAGTTGCCCTTGAAGTTCCGGTTACCACTCCAACACGGCTCGCTTGGTTTGAGGGATCTGTAACGTAAATGCACAGGAAGAGATGTTGCGTGTCTGACTTGATTTTAAAGGGCACTTCTTTTATGTTTGGACTCTGTCACACATCACCGCATAGAGCCAAACGTGCGTAATATGTATTTAATTCCATCATTGTTTTGTTTTTGAAGTGTTTTTCATCCTGTATTCTTTAGAAATACGTTCAATACGTTGTGTATAAGGTGTTGTCCGTTTTGTATACGTTTAATTCGTTATTGATACTGTGGTGTTCTCTTGACATACGTTCGGTATGTGGACTTTTGTACGTTATTCATACGTTTGGACTTTATTCGGTGATTTGTGACGAAGCCTTAGAGCTTTTAGTTTATAATGCATCAGAAATGAAATATCTTGATTTTAGTAGACACTTCAGGTAATTTTTAAATTATGAATCAAATTGCTTTAAATGAATTTTAAATAAAAGCAGGTGATCTAAAGAATCGAAACCCGTTTGAATTTTTCAAATCCGACCTTCCGTTGCTAAGTTATGAAGGTTTTTGTATAATTAATTTAACTAATTTTGGAGACCGCAGGATAGGGGATGAATCTTTTAGTTTCTTTATTTTCGCCAAGCAAGGTCACGGCACCAATCCAGTTACACCTCTTGTCAATACACAGAGTAATTTGGTCAATATTTTAATTGTCTGAATGTATATTACACACACAACAGGTGTTATTTTGCAGCTTTTTGCGCCCACACATGCGCGGGATGTTTAAAGATGATTAGTTCCGCATGATAAAGAGCTGATCAAAATTGCTTTAGGCGGAAGAACAGGCGCAGAAATTACACCCAAACAGTCATTATTTTTGCCGCTTGTTGTTTATTTACATTTGATTTAACAGATATATTTAAAAAAAATCTTGAGTGTGCATGGATGTCCACATAACTTGTAACAACTGAAATTCTCTTTTCTTCACTTCCAAAAAAATTGGCAAACCTTTGTAAAATCAATAACTCTGCAACCACAAATCAGAATTTTTTAGTACAAATAAGTGGCTGTGCATGGACAAAATCATCTTCCTAATAACATATTCTTAAATAAAAATGGTCTATCATATTGCGCGGAACTCAGAAAAACATCTGAAAACGCAGGTGAAAACGTATCTAGAAACACTTTATGTCAGTATCAAAACAAAACTATCAAGCCCACTTAAAGTCATGCCTGCTTGAATATGAACTATGCGTCAATGTATTTGTGTGTCAGCGGTGTGAAAAATCAACGTTCTCCTGCCAAGTAATAGGTAAATGAAGTATCTAATTTTAGTCAAAAATTCAATGGGCGTTTTAAATTAAAAATTCCCATTCTGAAGTCATTAAAAAAAAAATATTTTTAGCTTGGTTGGAAGCCCAAATGCCAAAAAATATTTCTCAAAATATGTGAATTTTGATCAAAAATCAATATCACCATCACGTTCCTTGTGAAAATTCCTTTCTGGAAGTGTATACTCTTATTTTAAGCTTTTTATTAAAAAGTTATGGTACAAAATGAACTTGCAAAAACGTAAAATTTGGTAACGTGCTTTCCCCCTTAATTTACAAATATGTGTGTTCAAACTTGATTACGTTGATTTCATTCCGTTAATGATTATGGTATAGAAATAATATACCTTCATATGAGTCCACATTTGATATGAAATAATAATCTTGAAAAATATCTTTGAAATTTATTTTGTACCAGATGTATATGAACAATCCTACAAATGAAGCTATTAATTTTGATATATTTTTTACAGTTTATCTAGAAAAAACGGAGTAATTGAGTATGAGTGTTTATAAAACTTGTACACAAAAGTAATCTATTACGTATTAACACTTAAGTGACGAAGGGGGAGGGGGGGGGGTCCCAGGGGCCCTACAACAGGTTTTCGCGCGTTAAAATTTTTACATCGCCGTTCCATGTAATTGTCAAACTTAACGCAGCGGGTCCCTCAGTGGCAAAAAAATTCAAATTGATCCAGTCGTTTTCGTGCTAATTAGCATAAAGTGATTTTTCGAGGGCGCTGTTCAAATTTATTTTGTCCATAAAATCGAAACCGAATCACTTTTTTTCTAATTTTATTTTTGCAATGTAATTGTACTTGCAATGTGCAAATTGAGCAAAAATTCATGCAAAAATTCCTTTGGGAACACGGTTTTCGAAATTTTGGCGAGAACATTTTCGGGGCGACACAAAAAATGTTTTTTCGGTCGCCATTTTGAAACGGTTCATCCGATTTTCATTTTTTCCCTGTATTTTGTTCCTTATTACATGCTTTATCATTGACCAGACTTTCAACGTAAAATTCATACCGGAAGGGTGTTTTTTTAAGGGGGGGGGTCCCTAGGAACCCTAGGATCCCCCCCTCCTTGGGCACCAACGGGTGGGAAAACCTTGGTCACTTAAGTGTTAATGAACATTTGATATTAATAAATCAATGTTTTGAATTTTTTGTTAACAATCCGAACCTAAGATTTATTCATGTATTTGTGTGCATACACCAAATTCAATAGAACTGTAGCTCCATTCCCATATACACCTCAAGTTTGACATGCTTTACGCCTCCGTTTATTACAATTTAAAAAAATCATTTCTAAAGAGCTTAAAGGTTACATGAAAAGAAATATAAGTAGCTTTATATACAATCGTTATAACAAAACAAAGTGGAAAACACCAATGTAAAATTTTAATGAAGCACAAATAGTCAACGATACTCAAAACAACTTTCAAATATAGCGCTTTTTTATGACCTCAAAAAACAATCAATCTGAACTACCCTACTATGATGCTTACATACTTCGATGGCTTTGTCTCGATGTCGCGTCATGCTTTGTTTCATCTGGTGTTTTGATATTGTACATTGAACAGAAAGTACAAAGCGACAACTAGTATGAATGCAAGGTCGGATGACGTCGGTAAGGGTTCAGAGATTTTCGAGATCCACGGATATTAAACAATACATATAATAGTTTACTGGGTGTATATTCCAGGGTCTTATGAAACTCTTCGTACACTAACAAGCGTAATCTCACTCAGCCAGTTCAAAGAGATTGTTTTTGAGGTCGTCAAATACAGGATTGCGAGGCGGTATATTTGAAAGTTTTTATGAGCATCGTGCATAATTGGAATTTTATGTTGTTGTTTTTCACTCAGTTTTGTTATAACAAATGTATAAAAACTACTTGATAGTCTCTTTTCATGTAACCTTTAATAAAGTACTTGTTTGAGCTGTTCAATCACTCCAGTGTTTTAGAGCAGAATCTTATATTTAAATAGAAATCAGATTGTCTTAGACATGTACAATACCTCGATCTATTTCTGCGATTATTTCTTTGCATGAATTAGCAGTAGCTTTAGTCAGTTTGATAAAATATTGATTATAATAGGTTTATGTTTGTATTATTTTTTTGAGAAATCGTATCTTGTCAGTTCGCGTTTGTGTTTAAATTGGGTTATGTTATAATTATTATAATGTCGCCCTCATCGAGCTCTTTTATGTTAGTATGGTTTAAGTATACTTCTATCATTTCTGTTCGGGACATACTTGACTGTTACCTTTTTTTCTCAACCTTTTTCTCCTTGAGTTATATCCTACAAGAAAGATCGCGTTTCGTCACAGCCCCTGACATTACACGTCTCGCTAGAAAGATGCCGAAAATAGAAGTAAATGCATTTAAGCATATATGTTTTTAAATACTTATAACCATTTCATCAAATTTGTTTATTGAGATGTCCTGACATATTGTCCAAAATACTATGTCATAGCAAATCAGGTAAATACATTGGTTATATAATAAGAGGGGTGGGGGTTTCACGATTCACCTAATGGTTTGTCACCATATATTAATTGATTGATTCATTTATAAACAACACGAGAAAAAAATCGTTGTTATTCTAAGAAATATAAAATAAAATCTCTATAAGTGACGATGTTTTTTCCCCTTTAAAAATTTAAAATATTTACTTTACTTCAGTAAAATGCATGGAAATGTTTCAAGAAAACATAGATAACTATTGATACCAAAGTGTTTTATATAATCAGATATATAATACTGTTTTGAAATAACGGAAGCCGTTTTGAAAACAAAATGTATCATTTACTAATTATTGTCGGGGCCCCGACAGTAATTACAACACAGAAGCCTATTGGGATTTTCAAAATGCTGAAAAGCTTGTAACTTGGAAACGATTGGTTGGAATCAAGTGAAATTTTCAGTATATATTTATTATGCACTGTTCTTTTTATTTAGCTAGAAAACAGGCGAGGTTTTTGTCACATCAAAATCATGAATTGCACCTTTAAAATGTTTAACATTTTAAAATATTAACTTTACCTTAGAAATGGAAATGTTTCTAGAAAACATAGATAACTATTGATACCAAAGTGTTTTATATAATCAGATATATAATACTGTTTTGAAATAACGGAAGCCGTTTTGAAAACTTAACTTAGCAAAACTTTACCATGCCTCTTATTTCTTCCTATATACAGGTCAAAATTCTGAAATTCAATATGTTTAACAAAATGCTAAGTATCTAGGTAAACATTAAGGTAACATAAAACGATGCTATACCTATGAGTTGCTTATCATTATTGTTGCTTTAAAGGAAGCTCATCACCTGGTGGTACAATTCTAAAGTAGGGCACCAAATAGAGGAATAATAGAGGTTTTAAGATGTGGTTTCGATTGAAATATGTTCTCTACAACGCATTAAGATTATCATAAAAGAAATTACTGACACAGCAAAAAGACTCCTTTTATTACAGAAAATCCATAAAATCGTCACGTTTACACCTGTTTTGATATTTAAGATGTTTTACTTTTACTATCTGTACCGTTTGGCGTTAAGCACGGCGTATATTTATTCTTATTTATTTGATTTTGTTGTTTGTTTGAACAAATTTCCAATTCCACCAATTTAAATCTAGTATTAATAATGGACTCACAATGTTGCAATTTTCTTTCTAAGCATATTCGAAACACGCAATGTCACGATATTCTCTAATTGCGACTGTCACTTTGGCTTTGGTACGTAGTTATGCATTAAGTTCACGCCATTCAGGATAGTTCGTGAGTATTATATAACCTCAAAATAGACACAGTTAAGATCTGCAGTTGCCCTTGAGGTTCCGGTTACCACTCCAACACGTCTCGCTTGGTTTGAGGGACCTGTAACGTGAATGCACAGGAAGAGATGTTGTTGGTCTGACTTGATTTTAAAGGGTACTTCTATTTGTTAGGACTATGTCACACATCACTGTATACATTAGTATTGAGCCAAACGTGCGTAAAATGTATTCAATTCAATTATTGTTTTGTTTTACAATTGTTGCTCGTCCTGTATTCGTTGGAAGTACGTTCAATATGTATTTTGTATACGTTTAATTCGTTATTCATACTGTGGTGTTCTCTTGACACGCGTTCAGTATGTTGACTTTTGCACGTTATTCATACGTTTGGACTTTATACGGTGATGTGTGACAAAGCCCTTTGGTTGCAATGGAGCCTTTAGTTTACAATGCATTAGAAATGAAATATTTTGATTTTAGTCTTAATTTACAAATATGTGTGTTCAAACTTGATTATGTTGATATCATTCCGATATTGATTATGGTATACTTTCATATGAGTCCACATTTGATATGAAATTAGATCTAATAATCTTAAAAAAATATCTTTAAAATGTATTTTGTACCAGATGTATATGAACAATCCTACAAATGAAGCTATGAATTTTGATATATTTTTTGCAGTTTATCTAGAATAAACGGAGTAATTGAGTATGAGTGTTTATAAAACTTTTACATAAAAAGTCATGCGATATTTTTATGTAAAATGCCAACAGCTATTTGTTTCATATCCTTTATTTTAGAGCTTTCGGTGTCACGACTTATTGCTTTCTCATTTAATCGGCAGCGAGCTTCTTTTTTTACTGAAGTTTAAAAGCTCACGGTGTCTCAATAATATCCTTAGACCTACTTCATTGAATTGAGCATCTTAAAATAAATTTGGGTGATACCTATTGCCTCAAAGGTGTTTCATTACTCCTTCATGGCGTCTCGCTTCAAATGAGTCACTAGCTTGAGAAAGAAACCTGATTTTGACAGTTTAGATGGCAAAAAATCCCGTTTCATGAGGCATGGAGGTAAATACGTTAAGCAATAATTTTGCTAAAGCTCCTTTTCTTTTTCCCCCTCTATGGTCCCACCCCGAGCCCTCCACGTACATTTGAGGCGAGATTGTTATGTAAATACATAAGAAATCAAAAATAAGCATTTTATGCTATTTCGAAAACTGAAAAGAATTTGGCAGTAACATTTTGGGTTATAATAAAAAACATATGGATTTTCATTTAATGTAAAAATATGCTACTTTTGGTTAAGCCCTGATAGGTGAGAATGTGTTCGAATCCTTACGCCTTATATTTTTTCTTTCCTTGAATTAGCAGTATCTTTAGTCATTTTAAGGTTTATGTTTGTATTTAGTTTTTATAAATCGCACGGTGTCAGTTCGCTTTAGTGTTTAAAAATTGCTTATGTTGAAATTATTATAGTGTCGCCCTCATCGAGTCCTTTTATGTTATCGCTAAGTATACTTCTTTACACCTGTGCCATCTAGAGTGGCACTACATTTCTGTTCGAGACATACTTGATCCATGATCGCAGTAAAGAAACTGTTACCTTTTTTCTCCTTGAGTTATCCTACAAGAAAGATCGCGTTTCGTGGCTGCCTGTCATAGTTCCCTGACATTACACGTCTCGCTAGAAAGATGCCGAAAATAGAAGTAAATGCATTTAAGTATACATATTTTTAAACATTTATAACCATTTCATCAAATTTGTTTATTGAAATGTCCTGACATTAATTATTGTCCAAAATGCTATGTCATAGCAAATCAGGTCAATACATTGGTTATTAGACAATTATTCATACCAAAGTGTTTCATATAAACAGAACTATACCATGCCTCTTTTTTCTACCATTGGGAAAACATTCCTATATATATATGCAGGTCAAAATTTTCTGAAATTCAATGACCCGTATTCCAGAAAGATGTTTAGCTAAACCGTTGTTTAACTGAGCATCAACTGTACAGTTGACGGGAAATAAAACCTTGTTTAACCAAATGCTAAGTATCTAGGTAAACATTAAGGTAACAGAAAACGATGCTATACCTATGAGTTGCTTATCATTATTGTTGCTTTAAGTGAAGCTCATCACCTGGTGGTACCATTCTAAAGTAGGGCACCAAATAGAGGAATAATAGAGGTTTAATGGTGTGGTTTTGAGTTTGAAATATGTTGTCTACAACGCATTAAAATTATCATAAATGAAATTACTGACACAGCAAAAAGACATTACACATTTGATTTGCACATACCCTAGAATTATTTACTTAGCATTTTTGGCTGGGTGAGATAGGTTTCTATCAATTGGCCAGGAGTATTTGTTCAGGCCTCTGACCATGGATAATAGGCATTAAGTTGTCTATTGCCTTGGCTTGATTGCTTAGGTAATTACCTGGGATCAGCGAGGTCAAAGATTTATTGATCTGTACAAATCACTTTTTAACTGTTACAATCGTAACGACCCTGTTAACGAGCTCATTATGCATGTCATTCCTGATCAAAAGACTGTATTAGAAGAACCACATAAGAATAACATACAAAAGGACTGAGGCAGGACTTGAACCCACGATCTTTAGATTTCAAGACTTGCTCTATAACCACTACACTATTCAAGCTAACGATGTATATGAGGGTGATTTTAAAATAATATTCTTCT
>JXSR01S001418.1:43138-60216 GCA_000969725.1 Ophiothrix spiculata
ACATGTGCAATCTAGCGCGAAATTTTATTTGGTCTCAACTCGGTGTTGAAGTTATTTTGTTTGGAGTCACTCGTCATTTTGACGTCACGACTAAATGTTTGGTAGGAAAAATTTTGTTTGGAGGCTGACTATGTTTTGGCCCTTACAACATCAAGCATTTGTTATTGATTAGAAAATACATTGAAATTATATATCAGGTTATAAGATAACAAAGATTTATGGCACAAAATATTTGGTAGCCCCAAACGAAGTATAGACTGACCCTCTCTGTTCATGATTTAATTACAACTGATTTTACAATAATAACAGGGATTAAGTGGTAAATTATTGCTTGGTCACCAAGCATTTGGAGATGCCATTGTGTGATGACAAATGTGTGGGGATTTATCACCGAGCCCATGTTCCTATTACAAATACATTGAAATTAATTCCACAACTCATACTTGTTGCTCCAAAAATTTGGTAGCCCATAAAAACCAGATAGAGCCCTTCAGCATGAGTCAAATTGTAGCAATAGCAATCAATCATCAATATAAAAACAGAATTGACTGATTAATCATTCATTCTTTTGATTATATGCAGAGCAATTCATTTTTAAAATCGTTAGCAATACAGTGTGACCCATTAAAATGGTTGATTTTTGGCCAAAAAATGGTTTGATGTTACAAAAATGCTAACATATGCATTTCAAAAAGGTGTATCAAATCATTAACATGTTGATCAGACATTTTTTCTTCTAAAATGCATTGGAACTCGGCCTACAGATTTAGACCAATAGACCATATTTATACTTGCCCTCGTTCTGAGTTTCGATTCCCCGTCCGATTCTGTGGATTTACCCCATCAACGGCGGGAGTATGTCAATTATAAATATGGTCCATAATAATTCCATATTTTGATAACTGACATTCAATGGCTAAAACGCATAGGAATAAGCTAGAGTCCGCTACAATATTAACAAATTAGAATCAAGTTTTGAATTATTTCCAATTATAAATGTGTTATTTGATGAGCTTTAATATGAGAAATAAAACTGGTATTTCTATTGAATTTAAACATACTAGAAAACATACTTTTTCTATACTTTGGCATGGCAAACTTATAATTTTTGGCCACTAAATACAAGTCGAAGCTTTTGTCATATGGAATTGAAAGCATGATAAATAGTATGATTAATTAATCGGTAGATACATTTTTCAATAAGTTCATTGATCCAGTACTGCATTGATCTGACACAAGCATGGGCGTCATTTCTGGGGTGGGGTGGGGTGGGGGGGGGGGGGGGGGCCCACGTTTTGAAGAGTGGGGACACAATATCAAACGTACCCTCCCCCCCCACGGTTTTGAATACAAACGATTTATTTGCAAATTTCTTCACATTACCCACAAAAATATGTGTTAGGAACACCCTTAGAAGCCAAAAACGCTAGGGCTTCAGGGGGCTTCGCCCACTGACCCCCACCAAGGGGCTCTGCCCACTGGACACCCGCTGGACCCCTCCACACTTCAAAATGAAATGACGCCCATGGATACAAGTAAAGGTTTACTTACTGGGAACGTTTAAATGGAGTCTCGCATCTTTTGCAATGCTATGAGATTGACCAATTAGAAATCGGGATCTGACATTTTCTATGTATAGGAGTTATTCAGAACAGTCTATAGGTTGACCATTCAGAGGTCAGGACCCGGGTGGGGGGGGGGGCACTCAGATTTGGAGCTGTACACAACCGCGTTCAAAAAAAGCGTTAAAAGGGTGGGGGTTTTTTCACAGTCGGGCACGTTACGCGTTTAGGGGTGGAAAATCAAGCATTTTCGTAAAAAAGGGTGTGTTTTGAAAATCGTTTCTAACGCGTTTAGGGTCTCTTTCAAAATTCCATGTCCAACTTTCTCCGCACACTTTGTATTAAAGAGCGAACTCCCCTGTTTGCCGGGCCTGTTTGAAATCCATGGGCGTCATTTCATTTTGAAGTGTGGGTCCAGGGGGCGGAGCCCCCCGTGAGTGTCCATTGGGCAGAGCCCCTTGGTGGAGGTCAGGGGGCTAAGCCCCTGAAGCCCTAGCGTTTTTTGCATTCTGATGCTGCTTTCATACTAATGTCGCTTTGCAGCTTTGTCGCTGCACTACGCCAAATATGGGCATAAATTTGTCGCTTCCGGTTATCGCAGCGGCAAAGCTACAATGTCGCTGATGTAATCGATATCGGCAAAATCTTGCCGCACGACAATTCAACTTGCAAAGCGACAAAGCAGCAAAGCGACAAAGCTGCAAAGCTACAAAAGTGTGAAACGAAGCAGACGAGCGGAGCTATATACAAAGCTGCAAAGCGACATTAGTATGAAAGCAGCATAAGGGTGTTCCTAACACATATTTTTGTGGGTAATGTGAAGAAATTTGCAAATAAATCGTTTGTATTAAGTATCGAGTTCAAAACCGTGGGGGTCCAGGGGGACATTTGATATTGTATCCCCCACCCGTCAAAACGTGGTGGTGTAGGGGGAGGGGGGACATGTGCGAATGCTCCTTCTTGGGGCGCTGCATACAGAGGTCAGGAACGATGACATCCTTGGGATTGATTAACAAGGACTATATATATAACTTGTAATACATGCACCACTAAATAGACATGCACCTATTATCATTTGATTATGTAGGATGGATTTTGGTTGTAAATAACGGGGAAAATGATATTCATGTAAAATTTTGCTTCATAGAACTTGAACACTATCATAACAAAACCAAAGTCTTATACGCCCACAAAATCGTACTTCTCTCTTGATTTAGTCAGTGCATTTACCTACATACTTGTTCTAATTAATTGCCTGAGGAAAAGTTAATTCGGAGAAAATCCTATTTGTTTTTGTGCATTTGTTGCTGCAGTACCAGTCTGGTAGAGTTAATGAGGGGTGAACTATTAATCAAATTTAGTTGGAATTCTAATTTTTCTTAAAGTAATTTACATCAAATTAGATTAATATAAAATAAATTTAATCATACTGAGTAGAAAACGTAATTTGATGATAATATAATTTTAGGTATATGGTACATTTTGTACCTAAAATCTTTAAGACGTGTGGGCCACGAACTTTGAAAACAATAGGGACTAAGTTACTCAGTTTAATCATGGTTATATATAGTTATTCCGATTATTTGAATACCACCGTCAAAGAACCTCTGCATCAAAGGGGCACACAAAAAGGCCTTTTCCGGGGATTTTGTTAAATATTAGGCTTTGGCCGCTTGTGATAGCTAATACAACTAAAATTTCTTTTAAAAGGAAATGGTCATGGTGAACGATGAAATTGAATTCTTAAATTGATTCCCGGGGGTAACTGAGTATTCTGACCGGGTAACCACCCGCGTGTAATACCAAAAAAGTGAGACCTGGACAGGTCTCGAGACTTGCAAATATATAGGGTATCAAAATCGACCTGCCCCTTTACAAGTCTAACGTAGGGTATCAAATTTGGAGTTTAAGTCTCTGATAGGGTATCAAACTAAGTAAGAACGGTTGGATTAATGACAATAGTGTCTTCAATTGCCAATTAAAGTGCTTTAAATACCTAGAAACACTTCTTAAAAGTGTTAACCATGATGAACAGGTACATTTTACCTATGATTTCTTGTAATGATTATTTTGTCACGAGTGCATTGAGTCTCAGATAGCTGATAGGGTATTCATTTGAATACGTATGGTCCCGGATCCATTCGAACAGAAATGTAAGATTCATAGTCACAGATAGGGTATCATTTCACCCATTTTTGCCAATTTTTGGTCTCACCGTATTAGGTCACTTTCGGAACCTGCGGAACTCAGGTGGTTACCCGAATACAAATATCAGTTACCTCCCCCGGAATTGATTATACTTTTAAAAAGAACCACGCATTCAATAATTATTCTATTTGTTTATTTATTTTTATTTCTTTAATTTCACTTTGTCAGGCTCGACTCTATGTTGCCGGAAAGTTTCGGTTTTGCAAGGAGAAAGTTCTAGTCCAATATAGCCCTTATAAGAGAATAACGTCTATAGATGATTGTTTAAACGTATGGGCTAACTTGATAGATTCTTATCCTACTTCTTAGGCGAAAGTTACCGATTCGTTTAAAGTGTCTACCTTTACAATACAAAAAGGCGATACCATCCCGCACAGATCTTCGAAACGATGGGTTGTACATCCCATATACCCAAGGTTCCAAAGAAGACTTTGCCAAGATCAGCATCCATGTATGATATATCGTTCTTTCAGACCAGTTTATGTGTAACGATCCCAATAGTATGAAGAGAAATGGAAGCCAGCATATGAAATGTAGAACGATCATCCTGGAGAGCGTTTTTGCGGTTCTTTGGAATCCACGTTTTGGGTCCCGCATGACTCGTCGTGCGCTATCATGCCGATGTGGTCTTTTAGCGAAAGATTCTGATCGGACCTTAATCTTCTGAAGTCTTCCTGCTCTGAAGATTTGAGCATAACAAAAGAAGAGAATAACACACGGAAGCATGAATCCATATAAAATAGCAAAGTAGCCGAACTGTTTTGATTGTGACAGGTCTAAAAGACACGTTTGTGTGTAGTGGGTGAACCGACCATAACCCAATAATGGAGGGATGGACACAAAGCAAAGTGCATGGAACAAGATGAATCCAATGCAGACGGCATTTACTGAAAAACGACATGCTTGCTGATACTTTAAAGGTTTTTTCACAAATACCATACGATCTATGCTGACAAAACATAGAGTAATATTGCCGAGAGATGCAAAAAATGTATTAGTTACTCCACCGAAATTACACATTATAGGGTATTCATACCATGGATATATGATTCCCAATATGGTGAATAAAATTGTGCTGATCCCAAAGCACAGATCGGTGGAGGCGAGTACAGCAACAAAGACGTTTGCCTTGTTGCGTAAATTAGTGTTTGTTTTCAAAATCCAGATAACTGTTGCATTGCCCAGTATTAGCAGTATGATCAGTGTCACTTCACAGATGTAAATGAAAACGCTCCTCTCGTTTGGAAAATGAACGAAATGACCGTCATCATCGTTGGTTTGACTTTGATTTATTCCTGCTACAATAGATAGTGTACGTTGAGTCCACTCATGAAATCTGTCAGAAACCATTTTCTTAGATGAGAGTAAAGTCATTACAGTTCAAAATGTGCAGTGAATTTATATCGAATAAGTTACCATAAAATATCCAGTGATGATCATGATGATTAAGTCAGAAAAGTGAAAATGTTAAAAACTAAAGCTGCAATCTGTACAAATCGAAAACTTGAAAAGAATAAGTAATTCGAACCACAGAAAAAACAGGATACTTATAATATAAGATTGACCTGTTATACTGCTGAAAGCAAAATGAAGATATCATATCATTAACGTCTTTGATCACGAAAAAGCTCCTTAGCATCACATCAATATCATCTCGCAGTGCAGTGTAAGGTTTCATCCTCTATTCTCGCATTATGGAAATCAGCAGAACACGTTTACTGTTAGATTTGCCAGGGATTTAGAAACTTGTTGATGTCATCAGTGACGTACATACACTATACACACAGGAGATAGAAAAAAATCGCATATTAGGCCAAATAAAAAAACAAGTTTGTTTCTGGTAACATGCTTGAAAAGTACAATGCGATATGCGTTTTTTTATTTGTTATTTTTTACTTTTCAAAAATGCAATGCGATATGCTATTTTTCTTTTTCTTTTCTTTTTTACCAAAAATGCAGAAAGAAAAACACATTAAAACAATGCTCTTGCTTTCTTATATTATTTATTTATATCATTATTAACTAGTTTGTATATAACTTTAGTCGCCATTGGTCTCTATTCTTCATCTTTGTTTGTTTTTACACAAGTCTCCACTTAGCTTTTTTACAGAATTGTTTTATCTACCAACAATAAAGATTAATACGAAATATGAAAAAAAATAATGCGGGAAATATGTAGCTTAACAAAAACGCGCGCGGGTTACTAGAAACAAACTTGTTTCTTTCTGTCTTTTTTTTTTGGCCTTATATATGCAAAATTAATGGGTATGGAAACTCATTATTTTTACCATAATTGGCGCATAATTGTAAACATGTTGAAATGTGTTAAGTTATTAGAGATACGCTAATGAGCATTTCAAACAGTAATTGAATGAAGAGACTAATACCAGACAGGCTCGCTCAGACTGATCACAAAATTAGTTTTATATACGAGGGGTATCAAAATATGTTAAACTTCGTCCAGACAGAAAGAAGCTATGCAGGGGCGTAACCAATGGGGGCCCGGGGGGCAACTTGCCCCCCGGACGTAAAAAAATCGGGAAGGAGAGCAAAAAAATGGGAAGGGAAGACAGGGAGGAAGAAGAGGGGAAGAGAGAAGAAGGGAAGAGAGAAGAAGAGAAAGGGGAAAGAAGAGGGAAAAGGGGAAGGAAAAGAGAAAAAGAAAGAAAAGGAAGAAAGGGGAAAGGAGAAAAGAAAAAAGAAAGAAACTACTATTTCATCCAAAAATAGGTGTTTTTTAGCTAAAATAAACACATTTGTCAAAACAAATTTGAGCGCGCGCTACGCGCGCGTTAACTTTTTTTTAAGCCAGTACAAAAATCGGGAAGCCTCTTGAGTCTCCCCCCCCCGTACGGTCAAAGCTGGTTACGCCCCTGAAGCTATGTGATGAAATTTTGTTATAAATGGTCAATGGTTTTGTTAATTTTCAAGTTAACTTAAACATGTTAAATAAGTCTTTATGTTTCTGAAGAGTTTCGAATTTTTCAAATCAGATGTTGCTGTGGAAAGTTATAGATTTTTGTCCAAACAGGGTATCATTTTACGAATTGTACATTCTATAATCAGAATATTGTTGAACTTGAACATTCAATTAAAACTGAATATACATTGAAACCCTCGTTTCCTTTTCTAAGTTAAAACATAAAATACAATTTACGTTTTATTGATTGAATGTGATTGATATACAGGGCAAATATTTTCACTGAAAGTTTGATATGTTTACTTTAAACACGAAAAAAAAAATCTTACGCTTCTGAAATGTTGATGTCCAATGGCCTTTTGTGCACAATTTGTTGGATTCGACCATATGATCACCTATAATAATACCACAGGTCAATAATTTGTGAAGTTAGTAAAGTTCGTAATTACTGTTGCATAGTAACTGACAACAAATCAAGCTGTTTTCCTTGGATAATTAGTTTAAAAACACATTTTAGGTGATTCTTCCTCTTTTTCTAATTGTTTTCGTATTAAATATATACATGTCTGTCTTGCCAAAACGTTAAAATATTTTTTTCGATCATTACAATGGATGTCATTAACCCTTAAGTGTGTATGATATTACAAGTATTTATTATTTCAGCTTATTCCGGCATGATCATTTGTACAGATCAAAAAGAAAAGCTGTTGGTTTTATATAAACTTATGATTTAATATTTTTTCTGATTTTTTGAAACCGGGTGTAAACCATTCGTCGACAGCCTGTATTTTCATTACATGTGGCAATAGGCACTGAATGGAGAAAATCGAGATACGCGGCGTTGTTGGGCACAGTTAACCCCTCAATCATTCACAGAAATTATGCTAACTCATTAACCGATAATTAAATCCATGATAAAAGTATGAATTTACATTTCTAGATGTGGAATTGTTTTTATGTAGAAGATGATATTTAGGTCATCTTTGGACCAAAATTGCCCCAAATGATTTTTTTAAAATCATTTTTGGGCCTTTTTTTGGCAATATTTCAAAAAGTAGGTCAAAAATCAAAAATTCGAGAAATACGTTCGCGTTCTTAGACATGTTTTCATGATTCTAAAAAGCACAAGAGCCTGAGGTCCAACTTTTATTTTGCCAAATTTTGTTAGGTTATTTACAAATATATTGGTTCAAGAACAATGGTTTTTGGACCTTTCAAAAGGTCCAAATAAAATCTGAAGGACAACTCGAAAAAGAATTGTCCTTCGTTTAACTCCTCAAACGAGTGGAAATTCACTCTTTTTAGAGTGATTTTCACTCTTTATGAGTGGAAATTTGCTGTTTGACATACAAAACCACTCCTTTCTGAGTGGCTTATAAGAGTTTCACTCTTTTGGGGAGTGAAATTTTCACTCGTTTACATTTAGGGAGTATAAGAGCCGGGGGCGGGCGGAATGCGGCCCCACCCCTCCGACATTTTGTGTTATACCTCCACCGGTTGTTATTTGTTCGTGCTGAAACTTCTTGACTTTTTCCTTCAAGCCTTGCGCTTATTTTAAGACCATTTTTGTGAACATCGGACCTAGGGTTAGGAAGTTGCGTTGCGTAATAGCACGCTGGGTCAAACGAAAAACTGACCGAAAACGGATTTTCAATGGGAATTACCGGTACACACAAATCGTGTTTTTTGCTTTCAGGATACCCTTCCACTTTGTTTTATCTTATTTACTTGATTTATTTTGAGCAAGAACATGTGTAAGCATACTTTGACACACATCATTGCTAAAAAATGCACCTTTTACTTGAAAAAAAAAAATAGCGAAAAAAACTCGATTTTGGCGATTTTTGGTGATTTTGGCGATTTTTGACTGACGTCACTGTGACGTCATACAAGGTCCGATTTCAATTTTCTTGGTACCAATGGACTCGTGAGTAGTCCACCAGTACCCTACACGTGATGTACTTCGACGGTCAATCGGTTTCCGAAATCGTAGGGGGGGGGGGGTCGAAAAAGCCCGGCTCTTTAAGGGTTAAGGGTGCAGAACTGTTATACCTAAAAATCCGAGTCAGTTGCTGCCGTTCTTGACACAATTATTGATTTTCAAGGAATACAATCCGAAAAGCAGCGGCTTCTCGACGTGTTACCAAACTAAGAATAGTAGGTAGGACGCCATGCTGCTTTAAATTCTGTAGCTTTGTCGCTGCATCACATATATTTATTTTTTTTTTTGAAAAAAAGTATGAAAGCAGCATCAGTCACAAGGACGCTGTATTTCATTAGGCCTACACCGGAGCAAAAAAAATTTAACCCTTAAAGAGCCGGGCTTTTTCAACCCACCTCACAGCCGAGGTGGGGGACGGATTCCCACATAGGAAAGTGGTCTCTTCTGCCTATGCTCAAAGTAACCCAATGATATAACATGTAGACAAATTAGGTCTTTTTGCCTTTCGCATGACATAAGGAAAAAAAAATATTATTATTTTTTCTTAGCTTGCCCTCAGTTCCAAACAACATATATTTACAACCATTGCCCTGAAATCCTGTTCAATTCGGTTGATAAACACTCTTGTACGTCTGTCCCAGTCTAAAATAATCCACAGTTTAACATTGGCGGTACATTATTTGCATTATTTTGGTCTATACCATGGGTGCAAGGAGGCCCTCATTTCATTTGTTCAAAACTATAAATTGGCAGAGTTCGCTTTTTATTCCATGAAGAAAATATTAATCTACTTGAAACTTTTTAAAGTGTTGAAATTGGTCAATATTTGGCGCCGTTATGATGTAAAAACATATCCACAGTCACACGACCTATAATTTATTTACACTGTTGGGAAGGAAGCATGCAGAACAAAAAGCTATCCATTGACCTGGAACAATTGCTCACAGACGTGTGTGAACATTGTACATGTTAATGTTTAGTCATTATTAGACTTGCTCCAAGTCTCTGTTGTCCTGCACTCTCTCCAAAACATTCATATTTTCTGTGAAAGTTATATTTCCTCTGTCCATGCTTAAATACTCTGTCTGTGCCAAGTTGGGTTTCCATGGCGAAAGCCTAAACAAGATGATTTTTTTTTAAATATGCTCCAATATAGGCCTACTAATTCTTACAAAAGTCCCAAATTGTAGTGGAGAACCCAAAAATCATCACTGATTTCATATAAAGTTCCTTCAAACTTTCTATTTTTGTATTTAACACTGGACCCAGAACCTCACCCTATGCCTGACAGATGGCACAAAGTAGTTGAAGTTCATTACTCAAATAACATAACATGATTCTCCTATATAATGAGTCCCTTCAGCTATTCTGAACTTGTATGTAATATGTGACTGTTTAACAACATACATATATAACATGAACTATTTGACTATAGAGGCAAAGGATTTTCATACTAATCTTAACTGCCCAGGGTGTCTGGCCTATCTATATATCCACCTAAGCAACTAGTGGGTAGGAAACTGAATTCAGAGGGAGGTATCTGGTATTACTGTATACAACAGCATTGGGAAGAAATAACAGAAATAGTCCCATGCATAATTAACACAACCTACATTCAGATCTGGGAAATGGGAAGCAGGTATTGGATATTGAAATAGGGGATCTGTAGACAGCCTCACGCCTTGGAGCAAGGCTAGTCATTATATGAGACATTTCATTGAAATCTTATCCATATGCACCCCCTTACGATCTAGGAAACCGATTGACGAAACATCACGTGTAGAGGGTAGGCCTACTGGTGCATAGCTATGACCCTCACGAGTTCATTGGTACCAAAAAAATTGAAATCGGACCTTGCATGACGTCACCGTGACGTCATAAGTGACGTCAGTCAAAAATAGCGAAAATCACAAAAAATCACCAAAATCTTGGTTTTCGCTATTTTTTTCAAGTAGGCCCTAAAAGTTGCATTTTTGAGAAATTTTGTATGCCAAAGTATGCTTACATATGTTCTTGCCCCAAATAAATCAAATAGGCCTAAATAAGATAAAACGAAGTGGAAGGGTATCCTGAAAGCAAAAACACGATTTGTGTGTAATTCCCATAGAAAATCAGTTTTTGGTCAGTTTTTCGTTTGACCCAGCGTGCTATAACCATGGATCTATAATTACACCTCCATGCTTAAACGCAAGGCCACGTTCCAACCCTAGGTAAGGCAAGGCTTGAAGAAATAAAGTCAAGAAGTTTCAGCGTGAAAAAATAACAACCGGCGGAGGTATAACAAAAAATGTTGGAGGGGCGGCTCTTTTAATTGACAAGTAATACGTATATGTGCCTGCCTTTTAGGGTGATTTTTCCAGGATTTTGGTATATAAATGGGGTGTTTTTCATCTCAGATAAAAGCACCCAGTTTTCATAAATTGGGTGCTTTTGGGAAAATTTGCAAAAAAGCACCCAATTTGAGTAAAATTGGGTGCTTTTCCATTAAAATTGGTATACTGATGGTTGGGTTTTTGAGCCAAAAATAGGTATAGAGATGGTCAGTTTTTCGGAGTCCGGCAGGCACATACCCGTACAATTTTTTTTGAAGAACCCCCCCCCCGGGCTTTTAGGGTTAATTGTTGAAAATTAGCGTGAGTTTCTATTTTTTTAAAGACTATTCTTGTTATTTACTGATTTTGTCTGATTGTTTTAGTGGCTTGCGCCTAAACTCTGACGATCAGTTTTTTTTTAGGCCTACCAAAATAGGCTTCAAGTTCAAGATCAACGGAAGGACTGAGTGAAACCAAAGAGTTTTATCAATTGTCCCATTTATAGGTTTTCACTTTTATGTTGTTTTTGTGTCAAGGAAAAGGTAGGTTTTGTAGACAGAGAATTCTGTTGGACGCACTGATGTCACAAACTAGAATCCTGTTCTCTGATTGGTCAATTGAGGCTGTTCCATGTTACTCCCTGGCGTGAAACATGCCATTGGAGGTCAATGAAAAAGTGTACAAAATTTACATTTTCAGCTAAATTAATTTTTGTATCAACCCCTTTCTTTGATATATTGTTCAAAATTGTGTCTTTCATCTTTATTGTAAGTAAATATTAATGAATCAGAGCGGAAACATGAAATATTGTGGAAATATTGGTTCACTCCATAGACATCGCACAGTAAGTTTCACTCCAGTAACAAGGACTGAGTACGCCAAATTCAACAACTGCGTCCGACAGAATATGTAATGAAATGGAGTATGGGTCTGGAAGCTCACAGACTAGTCTTATATACCTCATATATAGATTCCTGTCCTCTGATTGGTTAAAAGTGAGGGCATGGATTTTACTAGGCCCGGGTAGGCATAACCACAAAAATCTAATATTCATTCAAAGTTCATGAAATTAACTTAAGTGGAAAGAGGATCTTCTAACAAAGAAAATGACACCAAAATCATTTAATTTCATCATCACTCCTAAGCTAAGTCAAGTTATTGGCAATTTTGTGTCGCTAGAATAGGGTATATTTTCTGATAATCCCTCCATCATGTCCAATAAGAAACCATGAAGAATTTGCTGAAAGTGTGCCATAATGAAACTTGCCAGAATGTTACATTTTTTGCCAGATTGTTATTTTTTTTTGATCAGAATTGTTTAAAATACCCTATCAAACACATGTGTAAAATTTGGTTAAGAAACTCCAACTGGAAATGGATTAAATTAACGTTTTAAGTTAAAAAGTGGCCAAATTTGCCCGTAAAGTGGCCAAGTTCGCCCATATTTAGGCTCATTTTGGAGCAAAATAGCCAATTCTGATTGCAGATTGTAAAAAATTCAAACCTCATTGAATAAAAAGAATTAACTGTTTCTATGTAAAACAGATCAAATTTTTCGTCAAACCTACTTTTAAGTTTGTCAGAACCAAATTTAAGGGTCAAAATTAACTTTTTTCCCAAAAATGCCTGTTTTTTGGTCAATTTTGGCCAAAAATGACGATTTCTGACTCACTCTCACACATAGCCCAAATTGTTGTGAGGGGTAAAATTGATTTGAACTGAACCAGAAAGGTCAAACTTAGACGCATTTTTTTTCCTTTTTCAAAAAAATGCATATTTTTAAAGTTATATACAAAAAAGTGAAAAAATGGGTATTATAGTGTCACAGATTTACATAGGATATAATTATCAAGTGAAAGGCATAGTGTTTGACTCAGATGTGGCTGTGCCTAGCCCGGGGCATATTTTTCACTAGGCCCGCTTAATACATTTTGCGCACAATACGGTGCAATCATCATTGAAAAGAGAAATATCGTAAATCATTATCGATTCCAAATTTTAACCAACCAGATGACGAAAATCTATATATTAAGTATATAAAACGAATATTGACTGCTTTTCGTTCGGGGCATGGTTAAAATTATTTCCCCTCGGTGATCTCAAAACCATGAATATGCCCTCAGCTTCGCTTCGGGCATATTCATGGTTTTGAGATCACCTCGGGAAAATAATTTAAACCATGCCCCTCAAAGCAGTCAATATTTGTATACTAGTCCCAAAATGTGAATTATGGACTCCATCTACGATAAATTCGTCTATAGAGAAGGTCAATGGTGCTGGTAGTCACCTTCTCGTGAGAAGGCGACGTAGGCACTAAGACTAGACAGAGAATCGACCACCACATCACAGATCTCTTTTGAAGTGTTTTTCAACAGGCTGAGCCTGAGTTGAAAAACTGCTAGCATGACTATTATAATATAGGGTAAACCGGGGTAAAAAGGCCCGCTTTTGAGGTTTTTGCTAAATATATCAGATCAGCTTTGAGGATCTTGGTTGGATAAAGTTATGTGGTTTTATCCACTAAATGTCCTCTCTATTTTATTCAAATTTAGTTTCAGGAATATTTTGTTGGTATATAGGGGGCTTGAAGGTGATTATTTGGGCGGGCCTTTTTACCCCGGTCAAAGATTTTTTCGGGGTAAAAAGGCCCACATTGCATTTATCCAATATGATCACCATGGTAACCATATGGCCGTGTGTCTTGAACTCACCACCCAAAAAAGGTGGCGATGTTACGTTTTTCAAAATTCGACTTCAATGAATTGATGATATATCTCTGCTAAACATGAAGGTATTGTTATGCTTTTGGTCTCATTTTAAAGCTAAATAAATACACTCTCAGCCCTGTAATGGAGAATACTCTAGCATTTTTAATGATGACACTGTGACTAAAAGAATTCATGATGGGCAGGGTGGTGGAAGCGGGGGAAGCGGAAGTGGGGGAAGCGGTACACACAAACTCTATGGGAAATCCAAAGTTTTGATGTGTACGTGGATTCAAATCCTCACATATTTGTCAAACTTTGGTCTCTACATGCATAATTGGTCTCAAATGAAAGCTTATTTATTCTTTATTAATTTCAGTCAAATTATTTTATTCTTCCATGTCTGTAAAGTACTTTTTGCAGACAATAAGTAACAGTAACACCAAGTTTCCCCATTCGCAACACACTAAATGACAATTTTTACAGATATTACATGACTTGTTGGCTTAAAATCGATGTAGCTCAAGAATTATTCAACATAAGACAGCAAAAGTATACATTTTTAAAAAGCTAATAACCTAAGGAATCAGAATATGTAATTACAATTAGTGTAGAGTACACTCTTTAAAAAATATGTTCAAAAATATTCACACAAAATCAAGATTTTCATGTCTGGTAGGTTACATATTTTTTCACACCCTGTATTACCATTCACTCTGCCAGAACTTATCAAAATGTTATTTTTTACTAAAGTTTATGTTATGCCATGTCTTTATATGAGGTTACTTTTGATGTTTCGTGTCACACGATAAAATTTTGTCATATTAATATCTTTCACGTAAATTTATGTACTTTTTACTATATCACCCTGTATAATTTTTCAGCCACCCTGTACATGATCTTAATTTATGTCAAATCAGATTCCTTAGACCATTAGCTTTCAGAAAATGTATATACTTTTGTAGAGGTACATGTAGGATCTATATTTTTGGAGATACGCTAATTTGAAGCTTGATAATTGTCTGTTTTTTGCAATTGGGTCATGTAACGCTATGGGTGGCGAGTTCAAGACGCATGGCCATATACAGTAGCTATATTTTAATTTTCAAACAGGAGTTACTTAAATTGTATTTAGCTTTGTTTGACAAAACTTCACACCAAAAAACTATTCTGTAATAAATTCTTAGTCATGGACCTTTTTTCTTGTGCCTTCAGTTTTACCATAAAACAATTTCTTTTTGTGAACATTCGACAAAACGCCTTAAGGTAGCTTGAACGCGGCTATTTACATATCGGGGGTATATGTCAGAAAATTAGGTATAATTTAAAAAATGAATAGTTTTTGGGAAAGGGAAACAAAACCTATTTCCATTTAAAGAAAACCCTTTAATTGTAACATTTAATAAGTTTTATAATATTCGGCCAATTTCTTATGTTTTTCTTTATTTTTTGAAAATTCCCTAACCGAGTTTTTGAATTTTCATGTCAAGAGGGAATGTGCTATGACATTCAAATTTTAGGGGCTGTTGAAGGATCACAATAGCTAAATTCTCTCATGGGCTTTTTGCCAGAAAGTGTTTTATTATCAAGAAAAATGATTTAGCTCCTAAATTTATGCATATTTTCAAACACCTATACAATTTTCTAGAAATACTTTAATTTTAAAAGCCAACGAGAGATTGTTGCAAATTAAGCTTTCATTTGACACCTTAATTGTTTGTTAAAATTGAAGCATGGGAAGTATGAATGAAAATTCTGAGAAATCTGGCTATTCAGTGTTTCTAGAAATTAACACAATAAAATTTGAGAAATAGAAACATTAGAAGTCTCGCATTCGTTAACGATGAAAGATATTTTTATAAATCAAAATATATGACAATCTGTGATCAGTTTGCCATTCAAGGAAACAAAAAATAGTTTCTTTTGTGAACCACTGCCACAGATTCTTTTTTTTTTTTGATATTTTGTAAATTTAGTATTTTTTCAGAAATTTGCCAAATTTTGTGCAATTTTCATGGTGGCCAAATTTGCCGTACAAAATTTGTAAGATTTTTCATCATTCTGTGAAATTTTGAACAAATTCTGTGCAGGACACCGTAGCCGTTAGAACCACCTTAACAATTTCAAATATTTGATTTTTAAAAACCAACATCCTTTATTCTAAAGATGTCTTATAAAATTGTTTCTATCAATATAAAACATAATTCAAATGCAAACTTAGATGTTTTTCATTTTCTCATGGTTTTTTTTCAAGTAAATTCGATAATGTAACATACTGGAAAAGCTCCAGGTGTCTATTTTCATAGGGGTACCTGTAGGGGTAACATTTGATGCCATAATTTTGTAAAATATTACAAATCTTGGCAATATATGGATACAAGTTGTGTAACTAATAACTGTCTACTTAATTAAAAGAAAATTTCACAGTGAATTGTAAAAACTCTTGTGGCTCTTACAGGTAAAAAGGCTGGTTTAAAAGGTCAAATTTTACGTTATTTTCAGTATTTTACTCATTTCGGGTGATAGAAAATGTTGAAATACCTGCTACTTTTGAATAATTAATTCTTCAGAGACGGTTCATTTTATCCCTATTCCTAAATATTACCAGGATCATCAAATTTCTTTAAATATTTTAATCTTCTTTTAGAGGGGTGGGCCTTTTTACCCCGGGGTGCTCGATTTTGTTCGGGGTAAAAAGGCCTACTCAAGAAAGTGGAATCATGGAAATACTAGTATTTTTTTCATTAATTTAACATTTGCTAATTATTAGAAATAATGTTCTAAACAATAATTGAAATAAGATTCAAACAATAATTTATGTTAAATAACTAATGATTTTAAGTCACATGTGCAAAACTTTGAATCGTCAATTTTAATTGGTTTAATTTTCATTTTTCCGTTAATACCGCTGTGTACCCTTAAAAATATATAGTTGAGAAAATGTATTTGTTCTTGCATCTGGTTTTGCACTTTTAAAAAATATATTTCATTCAATATCTCATCCTTTATTTTTTTACTGGCAATAAACAAAAGTTCAGCAGGCCTTTTTACCCCGTGGGCCTTTTTACCCCGGTTTACCCTATATCAATACAATAATAGCAGTTTTTCAAAGAGTATACAATGCTATATATCTGTCAATATTCATTGATAGACATCGCTCCATGTCAATGTGCATCGATTAGCAGTGAACAACGTCAATGATGTGCGTTTGCATTCTGGGTATTGCGCAATTGCCAATGGCAGTTGAATTTATTCCAACTTCATGGCTCATGCAGTGATAACATAGCCGATTGCCATTGACCGATATTCTTGGTCTCCGATTATTGTTATCAATAAAGTTACTCCAAAACCAGACACAGGATTACAAAATTTCAAAACTTGCTAGTTTTGTAAAGGGTTAAAGTAGACCTATATGTTCAGTGACTGTTG
>JXSR01S001419.1:0-28950 GCA_000969725.1 Ophiothrix spiculata
ATCTAGGGTCGGTGGTAAAATTAGGGTAGGTCGGGTTACGCCAATCAAACAATTTTTTTTTAGGCCTTAGTCTACGTATGTCAAAATGCAGGGGTCAAAATTTGGGATGAAGAAGAGCTGCAAGATTCCACATTCTTTGCAAGATCCTCAACTTTAAGCAAAACATCTTCATCTTCCTGCAAATCTGATGTGGAGAATCTTTGCAAAGTCTCTCCAAAATTCTAACACTGAAAGAGCTATTCCAGAAATAGGCAAGCGCGGACATCCAGGCGTCTTGTTTACATCTGGGACCTACATCCGATATAGCGCGGTGAATTGCCACCTCCCTATTCAACTCAATGGAGAAAATGACAGCTCTCGGAAGCAAGGGATATGCTATGGATCTCGTAACAGAGTCTACTTGTTGCATACTTCAATGTTTATAGAGTATAGATTGGTTTGTCAGTAATTCTTGAAACAACACTAATTAAGCAACACTGCTACATTTTGATCTATAAATACTGGTATATGTGATGATTTCAGGAATCCTAGCTTAGGGTACTATGAGGTAGTCAATTCACATGCATGATTACAAGTTCTACAGATGAGTGGCAGCCCAGAGTCCTCATTTAGTGTTCCCTCTTAAGTTTGTGAGTTTGCGTCAAAATCAAATAAAATTGTAATAAATAAATGGTTTTATTTCAAATTTTAATGGTGACTTGCAGGCCATATTGCTAGAATTTGTACATTAAGGCCAAAAAAATTTCTTTGGTTGCCCTTCACAGCTTTTTTCAGAGAGGGTCGGTCGGTCGGGTTTTATTTTTTTTAAAATACTATTCCACGGACTGCTAGGTCGATCGGCCGCTCCAGCCTTCACAACTTCCCCCGTGACATCCAAATCAAAACAATCAAATACTTCTTGTAGTGATTTGGGTCATTCTAAACATTTTGAGGGTTGAATATCGAAAAAAGCAAAAATATTTAAAAAAAATTGTAGTTTTTGGTAAGTTTTGCATATTTTGTTTAGGAAAAAAAAAATTTCAATAAAAAAAAGTTTGGGTCGGGGCTGAAAAATAGGGTCGGTCGGTGGAGGGCAACCAAACAATTTTTTTTTTTGGCCTAAAGGTACACAGGTAAACATTTCCATTCTGTCAACCTCTTTCAATCTCTGTACCAAACAAACCTACATGATCCTGTAGTCTTGGGCACACCGAGTCATATGGAAGCACTATGATTGAAGCTTCATGTTCGTTTTGACTGGTGGCATTTAGGGCCCTTATTATAATTAAGGTACCAGGAATCCTGCAGGATTCCTGCAGGAAGGAGTGCTCCAAAAATCTTTTGTTCTCTCTACTTGAAAATCCTGCCTCATTAAGAACCCATTCATAAAGGGAGCACTCCTTATTGATTTTAACTGCTTCACTGAATGTAGTTGTATTGGATTCCAACTACTTGAAAAGCATGGGTTACATACTGAGTCATTGTTGTTAAGTACTGCTCCTTCCTTGGTCTAATCTGGGAGCGCTCACTGAGCAAGGAATCCTGCAGGATTCCTGGGGGAAGGAGCACTTTATAATTCTGATAAGAGCCCTTACAAGAAAGTATCTTGCTAAAGGAAATGAGAAGACATGACTTGATGGAGGTTTGAACCTGTGACATCAGTAATCCATTTTAAACCCAAGTTTCCGTTTGACCAAGCCTCCCCTCAATAACAAACGAGTATTTCTTATTGGTTTTATTTGATGGTGATCAGGTATGAACAACTTTGCAGTTTGTTTTGTAGAGCTTAATGTGATTAACGTGTATGGTACATTAACAGCATTCAATGTAAACAAAAAAAATCAAGCCCTTATGTTGAATGCTATACATTAACCTATTGTGGTCGTTACATGTGTACGTAATTATGCAGTGCAAGACATCTGTCACTGAATAAGCTATTATAAGAGCCAGTAGTTGCCTTTATTTAAAATCGTGGGCCAAGATGTGGACCGTCGCCGCCTCGAAAATATACACTCGAGTTGGAGACTGATGTGTGCACTACTGTATACACATAATATAAATCTAAAAACAATAGCAAACATGATACTTATTTCATGAAGTGAAAATGAAAATGTGAATATAAAAACTCGTAACATTACTTGCCCAATGTTGGAACCCATAAAATCTTTAAAATTTCTCACAACACTGATTTTTACAATGAGTCAAGTTAAAGTTATAGGTAAATGTATTCAATAACTAATTCATCAAGTAGGCCTGACACTAAAAAACAGGACTCCAAATTTGCATGCGGATGTGCAAGACTCATGTTTTTGCCTAAGTGTGATTTACTGCTTACGACGTGAGAAACCAGAAATTGTGACCTGCTTTAAGATGTGAGGAAAAAAACATAAAGTGAGGGAGAGAATTGGAGAGCTGGTCTCTGTATGAAGTTTATTACTACTATGACAAACTGTAAATGCCATCATATACTGTAAAATATGTACGTAGCTGCTCAAATAAATTCTTTGTAAAAAAATCATATTGGTTTATGTAGTCTAATTTCAGTCGAGCTTTGAAATGTTATTTATATGGCCTCGTATCCATTTAGCTGTTTCCATGTGCCCTTGTTTCATTTTCCATTGTTTGTTAATATTTGTGACACCCATAGACTACAATATAAATGTTGAATATGTTGGTCGACTTACATAGTATTCTTTTGTGAATGCTGGTTTTTGGAACAATTCAGACTATTGTAAAATGAATTTATGAAAAAGTAAAGCAAGGGAAATCCAAATCAAAGTTTAGGGGTTATATTGTGTTCTATAACTTTCAGGTTGTCTCGGTCAGCAGCACAGATACATATGGAATGGCCAGGGTTCGAAGGGTAATTCCTGTGTGGATTTCTTTTGGTTTTTGTCTCGCCTGAACATAGTGAGGAAGAGACATACCAGTCCTTTTTTCTGTGCGCTGTCCGCAGCATATCTCCGGAACAGTAAGCCTACGGTAACGAAACTTGGTGACATGAAGGGTCTTGGGATAAACTTGCGCTGCAAAACTTTTGGGGTGTGTGGTCAAGGTCATTTGAGATCAAATGTCAAAAATGTTCAAAAAGTTGACCCGAGGTCATTTCAAGGTCACGACCATAACTCATGAACCCTTGACCCTAGGTGGATTAAACTTGAACCATGGATAGCCCCTTGACCCAAGGTCAAAAGGTCAAATTTTCAAAAGATTGACCTGAGGTCATTTCAAGGTCAAAAATGACTCGAGGTCATCTGAGGTCACAGCTATAACTCATGACGGTGCATGGAATAAACTTGGACCATGGATAGGTCAGAAAAGGTCAAAAGGTTATTTGAGGTCAAATTTCTAAAATGGTTTTAATGTTGACCTGAGCCGAGGTCATTTAAAGGTTAAGAAGTTGAACTAAGGTCATCAGAGGTCAATTCAAGGCCACAGCAATATCTTATGCACCCTCAAACCTTGGATAGCCCTTTTCTCAAGGTTGAGGTCATTTAAGGTCATTGACCTGTAGACTAAAAGTTGACCTCAGGTCAGTGCAAGGTCAAAACACTACATCTTGGGAACGTCAAAAATGACCTTAGTCATCCAAGGTACCATAACTTTGAACCCTTGACCCCACACAAAAAAACTACTTTAAACCTTGATCCAACCAGGAACGAACACTTACCAAAGGTGACCACTTAATAATAAATTTTGCTGTTGAAATCCTTTAAGAACCACCAAGTGAGACGTGTGGTTCGCGAACCAACTTGTTTAGATATAAAAGCAAAGAGAGACAAATTTTACATATTTTTTCGGGTGTTGTTGGAACAGCAAGACCATACACACTTTACCACTGTGACCTCAAAAATAAAGAAATATTGGAAGTTGAGACAAATCTTTCCATCATAGTATTTATGATTACAAGTTATCATAAATTCCTACTGAGTAACACTTGTGTTGATTCAGCTTCACACCCTGGTCACATAAGCCGCAATGCCGGTATGACACCAGTGAAAGAATGAATGAGTCGGACACCGGTGGTTATGTGACCATAACTGAATACATCGTATACAAACCACAAGGTTTTAACTTGGAATTAAATTCTTGCGGCATGCTTCCGGCATCTCTACGGCTCACGTACACTGGTCGAACACCGGCCTATGTCCAATCGGCGTCTGCTGAATTGACGCCGTAAACACATCATAACCTCGCCGCAAGGTTATGTGACCAGAGTATCCCTTCGTGTTAAATTCAATCTGATAAATATTGAATTTTGGGGAAAAACCTCAAACTAAACATGATACTGGAGGAAAAGGGGGGGTAGGTAAATTATGTCATTTTTCTAAAAGAATTAAGTTGATTTCTGATTTATTTTTTTGCAACATTCAATAATAAGTATTTCCCAAACAAATGTTTCTGAAGACATTTGAAAGATCAGAGACAATCTCTTCATAGTGGAGTTCATAGAGTATAGGCTAGTCACTTTGTCATCAACAAAGAATAAGGCCCGGTGCAGACTCCTCTATTGATAGAATATTTTGCTTAGAATATTCTATGCTGACGACAAAATGACGTAGGTCATCGAATAAAACACAATGACCTACGTCATTTTGTCGCCAGCATAGAATATTCTAAGCAAAATATTCTATACGATAGTGGAGTTTGCACCGGGCCTTATGGAAGCAAAATATTCTATATAATACTGAAGTCTAAACCGACCCTTAGATAAAGAGTTCGAGAAAATAAGATACCAGGTCACGGGAGATATTCATAATCATGTCGAGCACATATTATATCATTTATTAATATTCATAACACGGTATTGTACAGTCTTTTAAGTTACACAAATGACTTAAGGCTAATAATTTAAGGCTTGTACATGTGCACTGTCTGCTTAAGGTCAAACAAAAACAAGATTATATTTTATTAATACAAAAAGTGGAATCTAACTTGACTGCTTCCTAATTTGATTTAAACGATAATTGTGATTTATAAAATTTGAGTTAAAAACTGAAATGCCCTGCTTTTAAAGCTCTACAGTGGAGAGGTTCAAAATGATTAAGTCAAATTCTGAGAGTTCAGCTTTAAATGCCCTTCGTACACAATGTGTGGTCCTTTTTACAACAAATTCTGCATGATTATATGAAGACCACATCATTATATGTGACATTTATTTATAAAAAATGGTCATTATAGACCATATCTATAATTGACATACTCCCGCCGTTGATGGGGTAAATCCACAAAATCTGATGGGAACGGAACTCAGGGCGAGAGCAAGTAGTGTATTTTTCATACTTGGCCTCGTTCTGAGTTCCGATTCTCTGTCCGGTTCTGTGGATTTAACCCATCAACGGCGGGAGTATGTCAATTATAGATATGGTCTATAAAGCGCACATACTTCATTCCATTAGTTTCCAGTAAGAGTTAAAAGTTAAGACCTGGGGCAAGCGGAATTTGCTTTTGTTTGAAATTAACATCTAATGAGAAAAATTAAGGTATATAGTAGAATTTTTGAATCTTGTAAATATTGTTTTTTTACATTTAGGATGTTCAAGTGTTATTAATTGTTTTCATTTTGCTTGACTTCGGCTAAAATATGTTTGTACTTAATGACACATTGGTAAAAGAAATTGTGCTTAAAAATGGATTCAAAATCAAATACAAGTTCTGACAGTCGCTTCATGGTGATTATTTGGCGAGGCGTGATGAAGCCAATTTTAATTTTGTAAAGAAAATAATAAAGTTAATATATTGCAATCTGATCAAACACCGAGTAATAAATATCTGTTGCAATATGGTGTAAGTAATTTGCAAGATGAAAAAATACATAGTTTTGGTAAAATTATACAATAATATTAGAAATTTTGTTACCAATAAACATCTGATGCAATTAAAAACTGTCCATCCTTCACGGCATCAGACACCTAGCTCTGTTGGTGAAAAAACTGTGTTTTCCTTTTTTTTTCACTTTAAGCTTTAAGATGAAGTTGAGCATGTCAAATGCCCTGTAACAATAATTCCTGGGGGGTACATTTCTGGTGAAAGCAAATTCCCTTACACAATGTCCAACTTAAAACCTGCTTTGCATTTAGGGACTTGTTCTGGTATATTTTTTGACTGACTTATCCTTTGAAATAATACTCCTTCATTAGTGCAGCCCTGACCTGACCTGACAACAAAGCATTAGACCAAAGAAAAAGATAACATAATTTTAAATAATAAAATCCAGATTTTATCAAATTTTTTCCTTTTTAAAGGTTTCTATGAGTTTTTCAGCTCTTTTTGTACTCAAATTAATTTAAAAATCAGCTGCAGAAAACCCTACATATTCAATGGAAAAAGAATTTGTGCATTCCCATTAATATCCTTTTTAAAAACACCTCCAACACACACATAAAAGTAAACAACACATGGAACCTGTGACACACATTTTTTAGTTCACCATACAATTTAAGTCCAGACCAAAATTTGTTGAGTTAATTTATAACAATGTGTGTAAGTTTGTGTATGACCCCTGCACTTTGGCATTCAACAAATTCAGACATAAAAATGTACACATAAAACAGTTTTTTTAACATACTTAAGTCATCTTTTAACATATCAAACCAATTCACAAAACATGTACATACAAGTCTCAAAATTCTCCCACCAACCATTTTCTAATTGTACATATAGCAATACAGACAACACATTGTGGTCTACCCTGTTGTGAGTTGTCAATACAGTATGGATTTCTCATAATATACGACCTAAAGCATGTATTCTCAACTAGCGGCACATGTGCCAACACTGTTACATATTGGCGCTTTTGCTCACTAAAAAAAAAATAATTTAGAAATACACTGAAAAACGAATGCATGTGACGCTTTAGCCCACAATTTTCTCATTTATGTGGCGCACTGTAAGAACTAGTTGAGAACCCCTTCCCTAAAGATATTACACAAATATTTGAGGGCAATGGTGCAAAATATCTACCCGAGTTGACTATAGCCTATATGGTTCAGTGTTCCCTTGGAAGGTTTTTGAGCTTGCGCCATTTTGACAAATTTTGACAAAGTTGAAGAGGTGCTTGTGCCAAACTCATTAGCCAAGTCTGAAAATTGGCTAAAATAAGCGAGAAAAAACATCTTTCTCACACATTTTCAACAACCTATTGCGCCAATTTTCCTGGCCCTGCAACAATGGCACAGGAGCCATGAGCTTGCACCAGTTTGAGAAATTTTGACATTGAAGAGGTGTTTGTGCCAAACCCACTATCCGAGTCTGAAAATTGGCTAAATAAGCGAGAATAAACATCTTTCTCACACATTTTCAACAACCTAATGCACCAATTTTTCTGGCTCCTGCACCAATGGCGCACCATACGGCCTTAGCAGGAACACTGCTTGAGACTGTGACATTTCAAGGCCTAAGGTCTACTGTCACCTATGGCAAGTATTCTGCACCATTGCCTGAATAAAAAACAGGAAATACCAGATTTAAACAATACAAACATATTTCTGGCATATAACTTAACGTAAATAATTTATTATAATCTTGAAGATTCACCGAAAGTACAGTCCGCATCACGTTTAGCACAAGGCAAATTTGCACTGTAACAAAATTACTATTTGCTGGTATACATCATTCCTGTGGTCCGATTGTTGAAATGCTGGGGCTTGGATTTAAGAATTAAGTATAGAAAGTAACTGAGACAAGCCATATTTTTTTACTGTGTTCACTCACTAGGAGATTGAATTTGGTTGCATATGGCTATTTTAATTTCATACGACCACAAACAATTTCAAATGGATTTACTGAATCCAATTCTGCTAGCTGCTCAGCCTATTCAGTTGATATAAATCAGTAAGCATCTTTACAAATGGTTTGAATGAAATGATCCTTTTTTATCCTCTGAATCAAAATAGACTACAGAGATTCTTGCTGGTTTAGATTCATTGAATAGGATAAGCAGCTAGGAGAAACTGTTTTGATTCGGTAAATCCATGTGAAATTGTTTGTGGCCGTATGAAATCAAAATAGCCATATGCAACCAACTTCAATTATTACGCACGCAGCTGCCAGCGTTCCTGGTCAAACATTTTTCCAAATCAAATCACTGAGCTACATGCATGAGTAATATAAAAAAAAGTCTAGAAAAACACAACAGGATAGTAAGTAGTTAAATGTCTGATTTTGTTACAGAAAAAGACCAATACAGAAATGCCATTATATGTGAAATATAATACCATCCTCACTTCAATTAGCCAGAATGTTTATATGCAACCAATTTACCATCAAACCATAATTTAAATAATTTACAAGGGCCAAATTCAGTTGCGACTCGAAAATTTACAAGGGCCAAATTCAGTATGACTCGTCTGATTTGAAAAATGTCACTTGAGGCTAATTTGTGGCCAATATATCAATTGACAGTACTGTTCGCCAAATAGTTTGACTGTCACTGCATCTCAATCTTATGGCCTTTTTCATGGCAAAATCAGACTAATTAGGCAAAAGGTTTCTTGAAAATGTCTCGCCACATCATTTGAATACAATACGTATGCAGGGATGCCAGTGGTAAGCAACAATTTTGCAGGAAAATGAAACTGACTCTTGCATAATAAATCCTGTTGGGGTAATTTGCAGGAAATGACTTGAAAATCATTCAAAAAGCAGTAATTCCTGCAATTGCAGGAAAACTGGCATCCCTGGTATAGTATAATATGAATAAGTTGGTCTACAAAATATTTACCCAGTTGCAATTTCAGCATAATATCTTATACATAGAGTATACATTTTGAAACAATTACCACATTTTGATGCTCAAAATAGCATAATAATAAGTTAATTTGACTTTACAATGATGTACTGAATCATATAGCAATGTACATGATCACAATGAAAAATCAAGGGCCCAGAACCTCTTGGTCATTTAGGTGCATTTAGACAAGTTGAGAAAAGTGTGTTGCAAGACCAAAGCAACAAATAAGTTATGTTTTTGTAATCTTGTACTACAGACTTGAAGTGGTTCCAAAGATATAGAGGGGAGATACCAGACTCGGTGCCATTTTTATTCCAGCATGGGATAATAAAAACCTGCACTTGTCTTTATGTTTGAATAATTCTTTATACTATTTCGTTGTTTTCCTCTATGCCAAATAAAATCTCTCCAAATGTGGTTTATTTTGGCATGAATACCTCACTTTGAACCCCATGGCATTACACTTGCCTGATTTATGCATCTTGTGCACTGAGTTTTAAGTTTACAAAACATTTTGGTTATCTTAATACACATGGTTCAACAAGAGATTAATCTCTGCAGAAATCCAATATTTGGTAGCTTGTTGGATAAATTCTAGAGTTATTACCATTAGCATGTAATTTCACCATCTATATATCTACTCACTGCATGACATTTGCCTATGCTTTCTTAACTGTTTCACTCCAGAATAAAATATTCACCATCCGTCCTATTTCACAGAAAAGCCGCTCTGAGCAGCTCACAGAGACTTAACTTTATGACAGCATACGATAATTGTAGTGCGCCAGGGTTGTTCTCTTTGCTAATAAAAATGATGGCACTAGATAGCTCTTCGGGGGAGCGGGTTGGCGCAGCGGTAGTTACCTCGCCTTGCACCAATGAGGTCCCGGGTTCGAGTCCCGGTCCCGGCGCTTTATGTGCATTTGGTTTTCAGTCCATTCTCGCTTCCGCAGGTTTTTCTCCGGGCACTCCGGTCTTCCTCCTGCATTCAAAACTGATTTAAAAACATCTTGGGATCCCTGTTAAAGATAAGCTTCCTTATAGCTTACTTGGTACCAAGTACCAAGTTGGGTTTCCTTGGCGAAAGCCTAAACAAGGTGATTTTTCGTTTTAACTGCTTGCTGGCGAATTTTCGACAACTTTGGGCTAGTAGTTTTTAGAGCTATTTGAAAAAATGTCGTCAAAATAGAAATTCCGGCAAATCGTGCATCCTTTTGCGAGCTGCTGTGAGCGGCTTGCCGTAGTGAAAGTAACAACATGTTACTCCTGATACAAAACATACAAAGGTCGAAAAATGAATATTGACAAAATCTGAACACACAATTCCTGTGTTATATATTAATTATGACATTAAGGGCGCGTTCTCAGTGTGATGTTTGGTACCAGGTCGTGGTACTCGATGCTACATCGAGCCCACTTCCTTGCCCAGTGAGAACGCGTTTTAAGTGGGCTCAGACCTACATCCGAGATCGGTTCCGAGACCACCTCATGTAGGTAGTCTCGGTACCAGGACGTGGTACCAAATGCATAGTGAGAACGCGTTCATGCATAAGTGGGCCAGGCTCACATATATATGTACTAGGTTGGCTGTTATTTCTACCTATTGCAGGCTAGCTGTATTTTTTTAAATAGCAAATATCAATTGCATTACTTTTTTTCCTGTGGATTGAATTTTTAAACTGTTTACCATGCACACATGGAATTTATTTCTTGCTTTGTTTATATCTGTGTTCATGTTACGTTTGAATTTAATTTCATATTATTTTAAGTATTAGTTTCTTCATGTCTTCAAAAGTTTTGTGTAAACTATAGGCCCTATTAAGAATTACGTTTGTAATCTTGATGTTTTATATATTTCTTACATTAATGTAGGTAATATTTGTAATTTGGTTTCAAGCCACTAGAAATAAATCAATCCTGGTAAGTGAACTCAATACCACATTGGTATTTAGCACGGGAGGTAGTACTTTACTGTGACAGTGAGAACAGGAAATCAATGTGGGCCGAGCCCACTTGTATGTGTGCTCAGACCTAGGTCTGAGCTCACATGTTCAGTGAGAACACGACCTAACTCTCTACCATCTACAATGCCAAGGTATACCAATGGCATGACAAAGCTGGCCATTTCCTTGTTTACATTGTCTAACAAAATTGCACCTTTAAGTACGGTATGCTAGATTTAAATTCAATTTATTATTATCAAAACAATTCACATGGTATAACACAGATTTAGGAAAGTACAGATAGGAACAGGTCTATTTCCACCTTAAAAATTCAGCGAAGTTAGGGGATTGCGCCACACGGTGCCATACCTGTACCAACGCTGGGCGACTACAGAGCAATACGCATCTAATCTTACATTTTTCCACCAAATTACGCGTAACTAAGGAGCAACGCTTGACTGGCTCGATAACGCCATTCTCAGTCAAATTACCATTCTGTTGCCGAAGTGTGGTGTAACACATGTCTGATGTCACAGCACTGTTGACAGCGAATGGAATTGCATGGTTCCCAATGTCCAGTGCTTGAGGAAAATTGTGAATATGTACATGCTGCGCAGATTTGCATGTTATATCAGAATATTAAATGTTGATAATATTTGTACATAATTTAGGGAGGTAGGTATCTGGCAATATCAGAATTTCAGATCTATGAAACATTTATGTTAATATCCATTAAATTGAATTTTTATTCATGTATGATACCGATCATATTCAAATTATAAACAATATTCTTTTGACATATTCCTTCATAGGATCTAATTCAAAACTTTGTAACAATACACAGCACAAATCTGTCTGTTAAAAATTTTGACTGCTTAGGTCAACAAGGAATTGCAGTCACTAAGTACTCAGTTATGGTAATCATCTATTTTAAGAAATTATGTTTTAAAAGAAAAAGTTTGAATGAATTTGATCCATTTATTAAATTATAGGCTTATTACAATATGACCTATAATGTATGACCTGTGCTACACGGTAATACATTATTTGCCTAGAAATAAAATAGTGCCATGAAGCTCAAATCTAAGTAAAGCATCAAAACATAAAAAAAACATGTTACAATTAATCTCTTGTCGTTACACATTTGAGTGCCAATCTGAAAGAGTATCACAAGAGTCTATATGTTGAACAGGACTTAATACACAGGACATGCTGCAAACTACAGGACAAAAAAACCTCTCAGAAATAATATAACATCAAAAATATACCAATATGAAAATGTGAGCCTAGTTCAAGGAATTATGGTATATTCAGAGTCTTGTCGATATGCATCAATCGATGCCCATCAACACGCAGTCTTTAAAAGCGCTATGCACAAGGAATAGCGCATGTACAAGACTGTGCGTCGATGGGCATCGATCGATGCATATCGACAAGGCTCTGAATCCACCATGAGTCATTTTCATAGGTCTGTAATGTAATGAACGTATGTTTACTGACATTTATACAAAAGTACCCTCCCCAGGTTGACAGTAACTTTACATACAGCTTAACCTCTCACAATCAAAGCAGGGCAACATTAACGTGAAGGTGGGTTTCAACTTAAGAAATGCCTCAACTTAAAAATAAAAACAGACTCTTTTTTTCCTAACTCTAAAATGTGATTTGCATATTCGAAGTACTTGATACATCTGGAATTAGACATGATTGAGCTATTAAACAGAAGGTCTAAAATCACAAAATGGAGAGATGAGGCTCCGTCCTCATTGATGTGCGCATTGCACTGATGGGCCGCCGGCATCGTCGTCGTCGTCGTCTGAATGGTACGCGTCTCGTCTGTGACCGCCTTGAGAGTTATGTCTTGGTTCATAGTCTACAAGGTCCACTTCTTCGGCATCTTCCCCAGGATCTGGTTGAGGTTGTGGCGGGGGTAATAGTCTGGCAAGTTCCTGAAACGCAACATAAATATCAGTTCGTCATGTGAGTGCAAGAAAGTCGTAACTGCAATGGCTGCCCTAAGTTATATTTGTTTTACACCTTGTCACAAGAATGAGAACAATCCCTCAAAATGGTCCTGTCTTATGTCAGTGGTTCTTGAAATGGTTCTTCAGGTGATGGTGTCACTTGAAGAACCATTTCAAGAACCATTGACCCAAGACTGAAGGTCATTCAGTGTGCAATCCAAATTTATAACATAAGGCAGCTATTGCAGATACAACTTTCTTGCACTCACATGACGAGTTGTTTTTTATTACTTTGGTTACGACAGTAGTGTCTGACCGATCTGATTGGTTGGATCAGAATCAGACGGATTTTAAGCTTATCTGATCTGAATCGGAATTACGAACAAATCTATATTCTGCTGATCTCAAAAACCAATTCAACACACACTGGGTAAAATGCAAAAAAATCAAGTTAAATGCATCTTTTAGTACCATCCAGACTTATCACAACCAACAGACAACATCAAATACTCTCAAATATTGTATAGTTTTGCCTAGAATTAACTACGACAACCACATGATACGGCCGATTCCGATCTTGGGTAGATAGGTCAGACAATATGATACAACAGTCTGCAAGCCAGAAGATTCAATTTATTCAATTTGGAATTGTTCTCAAAAGTAGTAGTGGCTGATGAGTGACCTGGATGACAGTGACAAAATTCAAAATTAAAGGCTAGGAGAAGCAATTTGGTTGATGCTGATGCGAGGTGATACATCTTCAATCAACCACCTTTTAAAAAGTTACCATTGTTTCAAGGAGCCGTCAGTACAGTGCCCTTTCATAGAAATAGACCACTTTCGTTTGTTCAATAATCTTGAAAGTGCTGTAAACGCTCAGTTGACCATATTATTACGTTCTGCGCAAATGACGTCATGCGCACAACGTAGTGATATGGCCTGTATTTGCGGTACTTTCAAAATGCATTATGGGGCATACAAAACTGGTCTATAGAACCAGATCAGTTGATGGATCACCCACTTGGTTGTTGGAGCACAGAATATGGTTGATGGTTAATAATCCAGCTTTTATTTGAATAAATCAACTTTTGTCTTCACATGCTTTTTAATAGAGGAACATGGTCAGATTGCTTCAACTTTTTTTTTCAAATTTTCGAGATTTTGGTACCAAAATGTTGCTCATATTGTTCTCATAACCCATGTGAAATTTGACGGCTGAGTTATGTTCCTTCTTGGAGATATATATGAAAATTTGCCTAATAATGGTAACCATAATTAATTTTACACAGTAACGTACAGGTGGCTCTGAAATACAAAATTGCCAGTAAAATCAAAACAGTTTGACAAATTCAGCTGAAATTTGAAACTTAAACCTCTTTATGATATGACCCTAGTACAGAGGATTTTTAAAGGTGGCTTGCTGGCTAAATCCAGCCCACCTCCTGGCTAATTTTTTTTGAACTTTTTGACCCGAACACATCATAATAAAGTTTGACCCCAGATTTGTTTAGCTTATAAGAATCCTCAAGTGGTATATGTAACGATCCCCAAACCATTCTTTCATATGTGCTTGCATTTTTGAGAAAAGTGAGAAAATGTGTCATTTTCTAATTATTGTCGGGGCCCCGACAGTAATTACAACACAGTAGTCTATGGAGATTTTCAAAATGCTGAAAAGCTTGTAACTTGGAAACAAACGGTCGGAATCAAGTGAAATTTTCAGTATATATTTATGTTGTACGCTTCTTTTTATTTAGCTAGAAAAGAGGCCACATGAAAATCATGAATTGCACCTTTAAATCTGATTACCAAAAAGTCTTCCCTTTTACAGTAAAACAATAATAATGTCATTGACTAAATTACATGAATGAAGAATTCATACTTACTGCTAACTGGTTTTCACTTGCAAAATTATTTTCTGGGAATTCAATGTTAAACTTGATGAGAAGATGTCCTTTGTCGAATGGATTCCTAAACATGGGCATACCTTCGTTTTCTACAACACGTCTACAACCTATCAAATAAGTAATAGAGCAAAAGATAGTCAGTCAATATTTGAACAGGATGCTAAAGTGTCCTACCAAGGAAAAAGGAAGTTCTGTTCAATTTTCAGTATTGATTTTCAAATGCCAATTCATCATTATATGGCAATATGCTTAGGGGATATATCACAATCTAAGTACAGACAGATTTGCTCCAACTTGGTCTAGGCAAATAGTCTACCTTCTAAACACTGAGCACTTTATTATGTATACTATATCTCCAAGTTGTTTTTCATTTCAAATCGAGTCGTGTTCGCCACTCTTAACATGCGCGTCAACAGCGCGAGTGTAAACAATCAAAATCAACAAATCATGCTCTGCAAATACGTGCGTAGATAAGTGCATCAGTACGTAAAAGGCCTTAACAACAAGCGTCGGAAATCAAAAAAACGTGAACGAGTAAAAAACAACTCTGAGATAAACTATAATGTTGTGCTTTAAGACATGTATACACATACAATTCCGAACCCATGACTCTCATTGTAATTATATTCTATAAATCTTGAAGCATGCAGCAAGCAGCCGATTAACGAACATTACCAAATATGACCATACAGGGAAATAAATTAGCCCGTATTTTTTGAATCGTAACCAAATGTACCCAATCTTGCTGAATATTCAAATGAATTTATGTTCAATGTTCGTCCATGTGGTAGCAACAAAATAGCTATAAATAATACCAAAATTATGAACGACTCATGTTAATATGCAGTGATTCGGTCTTTATCAATCCTAATCAATCATTACTAATCTCTCACACAATACGAAATCACCAGTTCACAATGTTGTAGAATACACTAGATATGCTATATGGATCTCGTAACAGAGTCCGATTGCTTGTCGTATACTTCCAAGACTTACGGCTCTTAATGGCAAGCATTTCTCTAGTATATTGACTTGATATGGTAACTAAATTATTTAGTAAACTGACCAAACCTCCCCCTACCCCATCAGCACATATTTTGTGACCAAAACCTCCTCCCCCACCAGATATTCAAATCAGCACAAACTACCTCAATTGATCTCACAAAACATCTCCTTACCCGGTTGTATGATACCCCCTGGAGGGTATTTGATCAGAAGCTCTCTTTTATCAAGATGTTCCAGTGAGAATTGGAATCCACATAGCGCCTCGGAGATACCTATTGAGTGTTCAATGTGAAGATCATGGCCGTGTCGTCGGAAAACCTCATGTTCTTTCTCTATCAGTACAATGATAACATCACCAGGCTCAATCCCAGGCTGAAAATGAACACAAAATTTGCAAAAAATGGCAATAAATTTTTAGTGAGAGCCCCTCCATGTGGTTAGATCAAAACAATGCTCCCGCTAACGGGGAGGGAGCAAGGGTTTAGCCAGAGAGCCGTCCAACCATCATTTGGACGACTGATCACGAAAATGCAAAGGCCGTCCGATAAGGCGTCCAAAAATGCATTTTACGATATGAAATTCAGTGTTGAATGTTAGAATTCACCTTCAATAATCATCATCATCACAAAATCTGATCAATTTATGTACTTTGTGGACTTCAAAATGGGCTTTATACCGCGTCGTGTCTTCATTTGCCGAAAGGTCGCCATGTTGGTATAACTGAATCATCGTCTTCTTTGTCAAGTATGAATATTAATCATGCTGATGTCACAATGTCTTGATTAAAGTTGGCCTGTTAGCACAGCCGGGAATTTGGACACTCTACTTTCAAATCCTGGCTAAACCCTTGGGAGGGAGGGGGCCTACAGGCATTCCCCCACTTCCCTTCACGTCACAAGTCTTGCCCTCATTGCCTCCACTTCTAGTCACAAATGCAAATTTCACCCTCACTTCCCTCTTTTTATTCATAATTTCAACCACACAATGTTGAAATATTGTACACCTATTGGTAGAAATACAATAGTGCCATGAAGCTTAAATGCAAGCAAAGCATCAAGTCATAGAAAAACATGTTACAATCAACCTCTTGCAGTCACACATAATCAAATGCCAATTTGAAAGAGTATCATCTTTTTATTCATAATTTCAACCACACAATGTTGAAATATTGTACACCTATTGGTAAACTTTCAAGATTTTATTTAAAAACTTAGCTGAAAATAACAAAGTTGTTAAAAACAAAACTTGCATGTTACAAAAATTCCATGATTTTTTCCATGAACTATATTTCCTTGCAAAATGTATGGCCCTCAGTAGTTTCAATTGTGCCTGATTTGCCCCGTTTTGTCAATTCTGGCACCCTCACTGACAGCAAATCCTTGTGCAGTATTGCCATGTGCATGATTACAAGAATCCACACCGGTAAACACGTCCCCATTGACTTTACATGCAAAGTGACCTTAATTAACAGTAACAGGCCTTGTATTTTGGGGCGTGTGAGTGCGATAGCACACCATCGCACGCCTTAAATGATCTTGAGGAGTGTGATTTTCAGAACACCTAAATCTGGTAAAATTAAACACAATAAGATACAAAATGCACACTTACAGCACACCTGAATATCCTCAGAATTTCAAAATTTAAGGCCTGAATTAAACATCATTTTCTCAAAAAAGTGACTGGTTACCTTGTGCTTGGCCTCGATTGAAAGATAATGGACATATCTCTTCTATAAAATGGACAGAAATTATTGTCAAGGCAAAGTTTTTGAGATATGGTTTATCATGAATGATTTAATAACAGTCCAATTAACAGGATTAACTTCAAAATTTTGTGAAAAACACTATTCTCTAACATATTCTGGAATTAATTTTAGGCAATAAGGGTCACGTTCTGCCTGTCAACAGGCATTCTCAACCTAGCAGACGACGCTACACAATTTATTTACCGATGTGGTACCACAAAGAGTACGTACCTGCTGGTCACCTTCTCCACGGAATGTGATTTTCTGGCCTTCCTTCATGCCTTTATCTACATGGACCTCCAAAATCTTGCTTTCTTTTATCGTTTTTTGACCATTGCAACGTTTACATCTGTCTCTCTCATTAATACGTTCACCTGAAAAAATATTGACATATAATCAGGCTTTGTGTTTTGAGGCGAGGGAGAGTGATTGCCTGTCAACCAATCCCCAAATGAATCTGTGGAGTGCTAATTATCACTCCCCTACATTTGGTGTAATAATAGTACAAGTGATTAAAATCACTCACCTACACCTCACTTAACTTTCAGGCGAGTGATTTGTCACTCTCCAGCAAATTCCAAAAAACCAGCCCGAATCATAGAAAAAACATGTTTTAAATAGCACTTTGACTGAAATAGTCTGAAGAATCTGTCTGCAGGCGAGTCCTTGCATATGGAATTCAACAAACTAGACGAACGAACACAGCAAACAATATATCATGAAGTCACAAATGATTAAAATCCATCTAATATGGGCTACAGTGGTATAAAGTAATAAGTCACAAACCGGATGATTGTGTCACAAATCAGAATTACAGTTGATTTACGTCAAATCTCTAGTAACAGTCCCATATCAGAATTTATCATCCAACAAAAGTAACAATTGTGATGTTTTTATGTCAACAAGAGAATACAGAACAACATCAATTTATGAGGATGTTTATGGTAGGGTAAATTAAAAACCCTTTTCTGATCTGGTCGGGACCAAATCAAACCGTGCGTGAACATCAAACCAATCAAATCGGTCCTCAAGTCACACACTGCACAGAACAATCAATTAAACACCTCGGCGCAACGGACACGTAAAAGTGAAAAGGTTTCCTTCAGGCGAGTATAAATAGTTGCAGGCAAGTGATACACCATATTCATTCACCAATGACGTGACAGGATGCTGGGTTATTACTCAATTTTTAAGGTTGTTTTTATCAATAAATGTGTAGCAATAAATAAAATAGTATAGGAAAAACAATAATTTATTGGAAAATTTAAACAAAAATCCATGGTAAGCGTTGCATTTACAAACAATGGGGCCCTGCACTCTGAATTTCTGTTTAAACTGTCCAATAAATAATTTTTTTGCCTATCGTTAAGACTTACCCTCTCCTCTACAATCATGGCATGGGCTCTGCATTTGTTGCACCATGCCAGGTCCTATCTGACGTATTGTAATCTTTATGCCTCTACCGCTGCATGTACGACACGGTTGCATTGCACCAGGTTTTCCACCAAGCCTAAAACAAAATAAAGCAAAGAAAAAAACAGGCTTTTTTAAATACAATGTATGAATTGGGCTAAATTTTGATTGCTGTCCTTTGAATCCGACAATGCCTACAGGTCTTGCGTATTATAGACCATTCCTATAATTGACAAACTCCCGCTGTTGATGGGGTAAATCCGCAGAATCTGACGGGGAATCGGAACTCACTCAGAACGAGACCAAGTATGATTATACCCTGCTTGACCTCGTTCTGAGTTCCAATTCCCCGTCCGATTCTGTGGATTTACCCCATCAACAGCGGGAGTATGACAGTTATAAGAATGGACTATTAGATGTTTCAAAATAGACCATGAGCATTGATGTTGAACATACTATTTAAATGAAATGAGCATGCTTGCTAATCAATTACTGTTCATTTACTTTCTATGGTCAGGGCATAATGGTGCAGCTAAGCTATAGCACATCATTAATGGAATTAAGCATTTGCTGCCCACAGAGTCCACAAATCTGGTACAAATATAGTCTTTCGTGTAACTTAAAAATATATTCTGATCTTCTACCACCAAGCTCTTTTTTAGGGGGAGAAACAGAGTAAAGTGGAGTCAAGTGATTGGTAAAATGCTCCAGATTCAGCAGTTTTCAGTTAAATTGCTTCAGGTTTAGAATCCAATCACTTCATTCGATGAAGCTAAATCAGTTCATTTGCTGAAGAGATTGTTTTATTATTATCTTAAAGAGACTAGCCTAGATTTATCTTAGAATAGAATTAAAAACTAATAGAAATGTTCTAAATAAAGCTTACCTATCTTTAAAGGAGCTTGGTCCGATTGGTTCAACTTTTTTTCAAACTTTTTGAGATTTTGGTACAAAAATATTGCTCATATTTTTCTCATAACCCTTGTGAATTTTACGGCTGAGTTATGTTTGGTTTTTGGAGATACATATGAAAATGTGTCTAATTATGGTAACCATAATCAATTTTACAAAGTAACATATAGGCAGCTCTGAAATACAAAATTGTCCATAAAATCAAAACGGTTCCACAGATTCAGCTGAAATTTGAAATTTAGACTTTTTTAGTGGTCCTTTTTTATATGGCATTGAAAACTAAATTTTGATAGGATAGCTGGCGCTCGGGGACCTTCAAACAGTCATATGTTCTATCAAATAAATAATAGGACCAAGCTCCTTTAAATAGGTCAATAGTGAACAATTTTATCGCAAACATTATTGGTAAAATCTATTATTTTTGAATTTACCAGGGAGGGACACTAGGGCTATGCTTTTCTACCAGCCTTTTCGCTTACCCGTTACATCCAGCACATATGACGTTCTTACTGAGCTGCAATTTAGCTGTTTTACCATTGTACAAATCTTCTAAAGTCACCCTGAAACAAAAAATAGCAAAACAAAAATCAGATTGATTAACAAGATGGTTCGCAAACCAGTAGTCTCGCCTGCGTATCGACCGCCTACTTAATCATCATTCAGTTGTGGGGTGGAGTAGGATAGGGTAGGAGTGACCTTGGGTCAAGTACTTTCTATGGTCTAAGTTTAATCCAAGTGGGGTCAGGGGTTAATGAGTTATAAGCTTGACCTCAAAATGACCTCGGAAGACCTCAGGTCAACTTTTTAAACAATTTTAAAAATTTGACCTCAAATGACCTTTTAACCTTGAATGACCTTCACCACACCCCCAAAAGAGGCGCGTCGCGGGTGCTTATCCCAAACCGCTTCATGTCACCAAGTTTCATCACCATAGCCCTTACGGTTTAGGAGATATACTTAAAATTAAAAATTACGCATAAATTATGCAAATTAGGTACTTTATATGCATAGTTTGCGTTCAAATTGTACGCAGCGCCAGTTCAGCTTCAACCCTTCCCACTCACCAAATATCATCTACATAGGGCATACGGTTTCCGAGATTTGCTCCGGACAAGAAATGTGGACGGCGGACGGCGAACGGTTTTAAGGAATGGTATGTCTCTTACTGAAAAATTTTCAGGCGAGACAAAAATGAGTTCTTATTGTTAAGCAGGCCTAACTAGTGTTTAATGGAGCTTACAATGCTTCACCAACTTAACACACCAGTGCCAGACTTTCAAAGTCTACTGATTATAATTCTGTAAACAAATGTTAGTTTCTGTATAAATTTTCTTTACTTGTCAAACCAATATAACATTTTGTGAAAGATGTTACTCACATTTGAGGGATGTTTTAATGCTCACTTATGTAATATGTCTAAGGAACTTCAACGAATTCCAACTGACTAACAGGGGAACAAAGTCTTAACCTAAGCTATTTAAAATCGCAGTTCATAACTTCTGATTTCTCCTCAACTTTGTGAACACACATTAATGGTGACTATTGTTGTAGAAACACTAACTTTCCAACCCACTTTGCACTGCATAATAACAGCTAAAACAATAGCTGCATTGAGTGGTGCATCAGCAACTACCATAGCAGTCGGGTATAAGTGCTCAATCGGGCGACTAGCTGTATCGGGCGACATCGCTCAATGAGGAGATAGTACATCGCCGTTTACGGCGACCTGGCAGTTTTCACTTGTGATCACAAAGGCATTTTATTCTTCACAATTGTTTTTTAAATCATCCTACTTATGATCAAAATATCTATCATTTCACCGGGTCAAAACAAATTTGATCGGTTCAAACTTTTGCAAAATTAAAACGAATTTGGAAAAACATCTTCAACTATCTGTGGACTTTTTACGAGCTAGTTTGGTCACTTACCCTAAACGATGTACTGTATCTTCGCCTTTTGTTCTCCGCCTTCTCCCTCCAAATCCTCCTCCGAATGGATGACCAAACATGCCACCACCCCCAAAGATGTGTGAGAAGATGTCATCAAAACCTAGGGAAAAAAAGTCAATTTTCTTAAATAATCCTGTGGATAACATGATCACAAAAATCATACACATTTTGTATTATATACTACATAAATAAATTTAGGAGAGTTGATTGGTTTGAACACGATCACATGATTTCAAATAGTTTGAACCACCTTGAGAAAAGCCGTAAATAGTTCTTTTTGAAAAAGACTATTTACGGCCCTTACGACCTATTTACGGGTCTGAAAAGACTATTTACGGCTAACTTCATCAAAATCCAATGTGCGCAAGCATTCTTAGCGTTAGAGGATACGTTTTGTGATTTGTAAACATGAATAATAACATTTTAAAATGGGCAAGTAAAAATTACATTATGAAATTTATTAAAGCAGTATATAAAACAAATATATACTGACTTTTTCAGATCTCTGGATTAAAACTATGGTCCTTCAGTGACTAAAATTATGCTATTTTACTTCGGGGCTGTGCCCCCCAGTAAAATAGCAATTTTAGTCACTTCAGGCCAGTGGCGTGCCCAAAGGGGGGGCCGGGGGGGCACGTGCCCCCCCAGTTTGATGAGTCAGTCGGGGGAAACGGCCCATTCGGGCATCTTGACACAAAAAAGATAGAAAAGAAAGGGGAGGAGAGAACAAAATCAAAGGGAAAGAGAAGAAAATACCTTGAATTTCCCTTTGTTTTTGATAATTCAAGTATGAAAAAGCAAAAATTTTGCGCGCTTCGCGCAAAATTTCTGTTATTCTGTCAATATTCAGTCAAAATTTGCCGTGTTTTGCGTTAATTTCAAAATTTTTCGCGCGCTACCCGCGCATTATGAAAAAAATCTAAAATTATCACATTTTACACTTATGCCGCTATTGGTCATTCGGGGGAAACTGATGGTTGTGCCCCCCCACTCAAAAAATCCTGGGCACGCCACTGCTTCAGGCCCATAGTTTTAACCAGAGATCTTCAAATCAGTATATATTTGTATACCAACCTCTATCAGCTGCTGAATGCAAAAAAAAAAAATATCTTGCAGACTACTTGTAAACATGGTTGCAGCTGATTCAACCCGTTTATGATTTCTATCCTGTTAAACCAAAAGGCTAAGTATCATAAAGCAGCTTAGCCCTTCACACAAACAGTCTGTGAAAGCTTGAATTTGGAAATTTTAAAAAGTCATTTAAGATTAGCTGTTGCTTTTAGCGTTTAGCTGCGACAGACAATATATATTTGAAATATTTAGGATACAATATATTGTTGCGACCAACTTGACAGCATATGTGACCCGTCATATCGAAAGATACCTTAAGGGTCCCAAAATGAACATTGATTTTTTGGTTTCATCTATAAGATTATATTTTAAGCTTTAAAATGACACCTTGCTTTTGGTTATTGAGTGTTAGAGAGCAAAGTTACATCCAGATTGGTTAAAGGCATCTGGCTGATTCAGAAAACCATAGTTCTGAGAAAATTGAGTTAAAAGTTTCTGTACTGTTAAAACTTGAATAGAGAGATGATTTTTATCTTGGTTTTTAAAACATAATGGCCCGTATTCCAGAAAGGTGTTTAGCTAAATCATTCATGGTTTTATTTCTCGTCAACAGCACAACTCATTGAAATGTTCTACTTGAAAGCTGCAATGATGTGTATCATTCCTGGACAGTTGATGTTCAGTTAAACAATGGTTTAGCTAAACATCTTTCTGGAATACGGGCCAATATCTTTGGATGTTGGAACCTGATTAATATGAAAAGGTAACATTTCTGATGAAATTAGAAATTGGACCTTGGATGTGATTTTTGACTATGCTCAGCTTCAATGGCCCGTAACTCGTAATTTACTATGCCAACCTTAAGGTACCTTTCAATATGATGGGTCGCATATATATAATCAATTATCGGCTGGTTTTCAATATCATTACCAGGTTGAGATGGCGAAGAAGAAATGTTAAGATGTATTTATTTATTTTATTTATTAAATTTTTGATTTCATCCAAAGAACTAATTCTATCAGAGCGCTTTTTTTACAAGTATGCAGCCTATTTCTATCATTAGGTCACTTTGCTTGCAATTACCAACTTACCTCCACTCTCGCCCATCTCTCCCTGGAGTCCTTCCATGCCATATTTGTCGTACACATCCCTTTTTTCACTATTTGATAAAATTTCATAGGCGAAGCTGATTTCTTTAAACTGTATTAAAAATAAATATCAGGTTGGCACTATTATAATTTTATACATATGACTTATCAAGCACAGTTCCATTTAGTAAACAACCAACCAAGTTCAATATTTTTCATTAATTTGGTAGTCTTTGTATGTACCTGTTGCATTACACATGATATTGTGTGAATTTTGTTCAGGAATTTATCAATTCTATTTTTTTCACAAACGATGAAGTTTTGCACGAAGTTTTTAAAACTTTCATAATATCGTCGGTCGCATCACATACTGTTCTATATGACATTTTTGACTTTTTTAAGAAAATTTGTCTGGATTGATATATTGATGATTTCTTCATACCTACATGTACTAAGTTACAGGCCCTAATTTAGCCTATTAACAAGAAATAATTAATTTTGGTCTATATGCGTTATATTAAATTTAGCGTTTCACAAACTGCGCTATATGCAAAAATCACGTACTTAAGTATAGCGTAAACAACGCATCACATCACATACAGATCTATATGGTGCGCTATTTGAACTTTGCGATGAAAAGATTTTTCACATACAGTTCTATATTATGTTATATAGCACAGTTTGACGTATTCAATTACTGTACCAAGAGATCGCTAAATGTATAAAAAGCGTTTTCACATAGAGATCTATAAGTTCACAATTATATTAAAATAGGGTTACAAGTAGAAATTTTAGTTGAAATTAAACTTAACAAGTTTGTAGCCTTTTCTTTGAAAAGAAATTAGTATAAGAAGAAAACTGAAGTTCAAAGGCTATATGATGACGCAAAGTCTAAGTAAGAATTTTAAAATGTGATTTTCTCGAAATGGGCCTTTCGTCATATAGAACAGTATGTGATGTGACCGACGATATGGTAGTACACAAAATCACTCTTAAGCTTGTTTTCCATGTCTTATTTTTGTGCAAAATCAAGATTATCTTTGAAAATTATTCTCTAATAACGTGCTGTAATGACGGCTCAGCTTGAACGGCTCGTGTGTGCCGCTTGCGTCACAGGCTCGCTGCTTGGTCACTAAATGGGATGCGAAAGAACTGGCTAGTTCTACAATTTCCTTGAGTTAAGGCTGTGGTAGACCTTCAAATGGCATATACCGTTTTTGTACTTAACTCTTAAACTAATTCCATAAACTATATAAAAGTATACATTTTTAGAAGCAGAGTTTTACCCTGAACATGATGATGATATCAGTCTTGGACCAAAAATGTCAATTTTGGCAAACAATGCCAAAAAAAAATGAATTTTTTGCCCCAAATTTCTGGTAAGCCTAACTAAAATTTACATTTGCGAAATTTTGAACTTTTTTGCTTTTTGGAACTTAGAAACAAATGTCTAGGTTAGGCTTTTCAAAAAATTTTGGGGCAAAAATGTGTTTTTTTGGAATTATTTGGCCAAAATTGACATTTTGGTCAAAAACTGATATCATCTTCTAGAAATGTATACTTTTATATAGCTAATTAGTTTGAGAGTTAAGAGTACAAAAATGGTTTATACCATTTGAAGGTCTACACCAGCCTTTAATGCGTAGACTCTTTACAAATCTCACCTTCTCACCAGCTTCCGGGTTTTTGTCAGGATGATATTCCTTAGCAAGTTTTCTGTATGCCTGAAATGAAATGTGTATGAAAAATTTATTAGGCCTGCAATGTTCAAAATATAGACTTACCGGCACAAGGGAGGGGTCCATATATGTCGATAATAAGCATTATCTCGACATGTCGAGATGAAATCCCATTTGTCGACAAAACAGGGCAAGTAAAATTCCAGAAAAACTTGATATTTTATGGTTGTTTATTAGCAGCTGAGCTTTAAAGTGTTGCATAAATAATTTAAAACTTCTCAGTCATGTTAGTTGTTCGTCATTTACACCCGTTTTTAAAGTTATTAAGATGGTCCTCGACAAAACAGTTACAAAATATCAATTTTATATCATCCATATTGTCGTACCGTCCGTACACACAAAGAACTAGCACATTACTGGCCGGGCGGTTTTCGTCTCCTTGTTTCCTTGGGCAAGAAACTTTACTCTACTTGCTCTGTGGTCGGACAGTCACGTAAAGCCGTGGGACCCCTGTATGAATAGACTCCTTCATGGGGTATGTTATGCAAGTACTTGTATCATTGATTGATTGATTGATTACATTATAATAGGTAAGTCTACTTCTAAAACGGGTCAATTATTTAGTATAGACCCATCTCCTCGGAAATTTTACAGTCAAAAATCACGGGTTTTCACCTGGATTCAAACCCGGAACCCCTCGCTTCCCAATCCGATTATCACTATGTCAAGCCACTGATCAGGCGCTGCCATGGCAGTGATTTCGTGGTCATAGCTAACTTGGGTCTATGACGTATTTGGACTTGGGTCTATGACGAATTTCTTAACTTTGTGGAATGGGATATTGTGAGATTCAGTGGGGTTAATCTCAGGTGAAAACCCGTGATTTTTGACTGTAAAATTTCCAAGGAGATAGTTTTTAAATGAAGAAGTGGTCAAAAGTGTTAGGGTTAGGCCTTTAATTCAAACACTTTACTTTTTTCCCGCAAAAATCAACTCTTTGATATCAACTTTATGTTGACGTCGACAACAAATTATTGCAACATTGCAACATTTATTGCTAAACCAATTTCAGACAACAATATACATCAGATGTATTGCCTAAAACATAACAAAATTGGTATTAAATATTGAGTATAGGGAATCTTTAAATCACAAATTTTGAAAAGATTTGAAGGCAAAGAAATAAACGTAAAATTTAGCTAGTCAGGAATGCCCTGAGTTTCTGTTATTTGGTTCAATCACTGTTATGGGGATCGTTTTAAGTTTTGACAAATTAAGGGAATGATAACACAGGAGAAAGAAATAAACTTAACTACACATTCAAACTTAACTTACATGTTTCACTTGGTGTATAATCTTGTTAAATGTTTTTAAAATGGATTAGAGTAGACCTACAGTGTACTGGTCAGTCTTTGCTGGAGGCAAGCTGTAAAATACAGCCTATCACATAATGGTAATTTGTGCATAAAATACTAAATTGTACTTGAAAAACCAGAATTAACTTTTTCCATATAATTTATGAAAATCGCACTGTTAGGATCAGAGAAATCAAACGGTATGTTTGGTTTGTTACATTGGCCTGTGTAATTATATCTTCAAACATCATTTTTGTATGACTTCGGGAATTTCATGCTAAAAAGAAAGGGAAATCGGAGCTCCCACTTTTGAGACAGTAAATAGAGTCCCGCGTGTGGGCATTGTAAAAAAAAAAAAAAAAAGCAGTGCCAGTGGGGCAAGCATCACTAGTAATTGTATTACGTCAGTACAGTCATTTGTTTTACATGTGTTAAAACTTTATTTATCTCAGAGTTGTTTTTCTTTCCAACGCTTGTTGTTAAGGCCTTGTGCGTACTGATGCACTTATTTACGAACGTATATGCAGAGCGTGATTTGTTGATTGTTTACGCTCACGCTGTTGGCGCGTGTGATAAAACATGTAAGAGTGGCGTACATGTCATGACCTAGACTTACCAGTAAGTCTTATGATTATATGTTTTATCGACTTACTGGGCTCCATTGAACAATGGTTAATTTTGCCAATTTTTTGAAAGTCTAATTTTGAACAACTCACATGAAAAATGTGGGAAATGTCCTCTTGCACACCTTAGTGGGTTGCTTGTTAGTTGCTTAAGCCATAGGCCACGGTATTCAAGGAGTTTACCAAACATAAACTTCATGATCATTTTTATGTAAACAATCACCTAAAATTAACAAATGCATGATCAAATTTAAAAAGTACACATTTTGATTTTTTCAATATACAAACACTTTTAATTAGATATGGCCATGCGTTTTGAACTCGACACGCAAAAAGGGTGGTGGAGTCACATTTTTCACTGTGGTCGTTTAGTTTTTTTAATGAATCTTTTGAAGTATCAGAGATATGGCAGTAAATTTGGTATCAAATGAAAGCTGAAACATTAATTATTAAGTATGGAAAGTTTCATTGAGGTATCTTAAACATAGGCAGAATGGCATTCAATTCAATTGACGAAGTCGGGGGTGGTGGAGGAAGCGGTGCATGAGGAAGCGGTGCGCTATGTACAATCTCTATGGGAAATGTAATTTCTAGTGCCTTGAAGTGCAAATATGTTGATATTTTCTTTAAAAATCAATGTTTTTCAACAATTTTGGTATCAATATAGAGCTGACAGTATTATCTTAATGTCTATATTGTAAATACCTAAAATGATACACTGCTGTAGGCCAAAATTTAACGTTACCAAATTGATCGCCTGGATAATCAATACCTTTTACATAGCCAACTACAGTAGCATGCCATATTTTGCTTACCGCGTTATGTATCCATTTTCTTTTAAGCATATCTCAATAATTATAGCCCCAATAATAGTAAAAGTATACATTTTCTGAAAGGAAATTTAACAAGGAATTCAAAAATGCAGTAAAAAACAGTATCAGATGTAATGTGTTAATACTATAGATGTTCCTCAGAGAAATATTTTTTTTTAAATATGAACAGATTTTATTAAAATTTTGGTTGATAATTCCATTTTTATCCAGATATTTACCTCAGACAATTTTATATTGCTATGAAGCTCATACATTGAGCTTTATGGCCATGCGTTTTAACCTCGCCGAATTTTCGTCACAAGCCATATTTTGCTATGTGTGAGATGTGTTCGCCTTCTTTCAGTCATATCTCAACAGCTAAACCCCCATGGTGATAAAAGTATACATTTTCTGATAGGAAATTTAACAAGGAATCCAAAAATGCAATAAAAAACAGTGTAAGATGTAAGGTTCTAATGTAGTGTTCATTCAAGCGACACAAAAGTTGAACAAAAAGTGATACTGAAAAATCATATCATTTTTTTGTCTCTGATTGCCCTATCTCAATTTGTTTGTTAGTTTCATAAAGCTCAATGTATGAGCTTTATAGCAATAAATAATTGTCTGAGGTAAATATTTGGATAAAAATGGAATTATCAACCAAAATTTTGATAAAATCTGTTCACATTTTCAAAAAAAAAATCGTTAAGGAACATGTATATTAATACCTTACATCTGATACTGTTTTGTACTGCATTTTTGAATTCCTTGTTAA